>DWPV01000032.1:0-55567 GCA_018251915.1 Urbanus proteus proteus
CATTTTCGGTACAGGAAAGACACATTATCTTTGAGTGATCCCCACAAATAAACCGTTTGCAGGCAGTGCACGACTTAGGCCGGGACTCCACCAAAGCAGAGATGTGTGCGGTGTGCTGTGTGCTGTGCGAGAAGAGATGTTTTTCAGCTCGCGGGACTCCACCAAAGCGGAGATGTGTGCGGTGTGCTGTGTGCTGTGCGAGAAGAGATGTTTTTCAGCTCGGGTGCGGGGCGTTGAGTGCTCAGTACGCATTCTGACAGGAAAGGTAGACGATGTCGCTATTATTACAAAAAAAGTATCTTCTTTTACTTGAAGAAGAACTACAGTCTGAAGAAGCAGAATTGATAGCTTTATACTACCTAAACAAAAGAAAACATCGGTTTTGGAAAAGAAGTCACTTGTATTACCATACCAGTCATGGAGAATTTTTTACTCTGTTTAATGAGTTAGATGATGAAAGTTTTACCAAGTCCTACAGACTACCGAGGAATATATTCTACGAACTACATAACTTAATTAAACCGCATATATTTAAGCAAGATACTAACTACAGGAGATCTATCTGTACCCAAGAGCGGCTAGCAGTATGTTTGAAGTAAGTACCTACCTAATTATTTTTTTGTTAATGTGTGTTTGTGTTTATGTGTGTTATCTGCGTTTGAATGTGATCAGTCTTTTTTGAGTGTTTGTTTTTTTTGTGTAAAAGGGCTAAGTGAGAAGTACTCAAAACGAGAATCAAGAAGTACGAGAATACATGAAAAATATTATGTAAACTGAGGTATGTAAGGATTACGAGAAATCGAGATCCGTTGTCTCTTTCTACCCCTCCGGGAGACTGGAGTGATGCATATTATGTAAAAACCAAATATATTTTTATATTATCTTATTTATTCATAAAGAAAACAAAAAAATCAACTGCCGTTCTGGCAGTAGCAAAAAAAACGTAAGGTTATATTAGAAACATAACGTACAAAAAAATTATAACAGTAAATCACATGAGACATATTGCTTTCTTTTCCATATAGTTACAAATTATCATATGTGTCTTCTTCGTTTCTGAATGCTTCTATCTGTTCATCGGTCATGTGCGTATCTTCCAAGCTTGAAACAGGTGCCTGTGTCGAACTTGGACCCGGTATTTGTGTTGAGCTAGGAACCGGTGCCTGTGTTGAGTTAGGACCACCGGCCTGTGTTGATGTAAGAACCGGTGCCTGTGTTGAGCTAGGACCCGGTGTCGAACTTGGACCCGGTGCTGAAGTGTAACCGGGGGAATACCAATTATTTTCATTTGTGTTATACCATGTGTTTTGTAGCTCAAGTTCTTCCAATTCTAAAAGAACATTGAAAATTTTACGTTTAGCCTGAAGCTGCATATATTGAGAAAGCTTTTTTACACTTTTTGATATCGACAGAAAAAAAGTGTCCATTTCGTCAAGGGTATTATTTTTCTCTATCAATGATTGTATTTCTAGTTTTTCTTGGCGTATTCTTTCACGGTTTGCATGGTGCTGTATAAGTAAATTACTTATTTCATCCGATTTTCTTGTTGCATTTCTGCATGTCGAGGCTGAGACGCTTGATGTCGGTGACGGCGAATGTTGTACAGATGGACGATCTTCTGGAGTGCTTCTTGTATGATTGCTTGATGTTTCAAAAAACTCATCGGTTACATTACTTTCCAATGAATTTGTTTCCTGTTCATTTATATTTGTTTGTGAGGTATAATTTGTAGTCCTGTTTCTATTCGTCATATATGGTATCAAAAATTCCATTACCTTCTCATATTTCCATTCACGAATTTGTTTACCACTCTGTCCACTTCTAGTGGCATTCTTCCTTTTTAATGCGTCCCGGTGGCTGTCTCTCAACTTTTTCCACTTAGATTTAGCCGTTTTTACTGAAATAAAAATAATTGAAATCATTATAAATATTAAATGTTGACATTGCCATAGTCAAAATATACTTACCGCATTATCACTCATGCAGAATTTATAACCATTATAAATATTTAAAAAATACCAGAGTTTCAAGGGAAACCAATTTATAAAAAAAAATATCTGAAATCAAACAAACAAAACGGATTGTATCTCTCGTACGTGGTCGCGGCAGACGGCGGCGTCGAAATTTGAAATGTTAATAAATAACGAGTGATAAATCCATTTTATTTGTTTGATTTCAATGTGTTGTGCTCGTGTGAATCTTAGACTTTTAATTGTTTCTTTTCTATTATTTAAAAATGGCTATAACTTTTGAACGAGTGAAAATTCTGTAAATACATAATTTCAGTAATGCCTAATCTTTTATAGTTCCGGAAACAACACGACACTGATTAAGATATTATTTTGAAATTACCCTTCTGTTCTAACTGAAACCACGACACATAAATATAAATCTATATTATAATTATTACAGGTATTTGGCGACTGGTTCAAAATTTTCACAAATAGCTGAAAATTTTAGGATTGGAAAATCGACTGTTCCAAGAATTATAGAAGATGTCTGCGATGCCTTGTGGACAGTATTACAACCTTTGGTTATGCCAGAACTTAATGAAAATGATTGGAAAAAAATTTCAAAGCAATTTGAAGAAATCTGGCAATTCAAAAACTGCGTCGGGGCCATTGATGGCAAGCATGTGTACATGTTTGCACCCCCAAAATCTGGGTCCTCATATTACTGTTATAAACACAGGTTTTCAACTGTAATGATGTGCGTAGCCGACGCTACCCGAAGAATAATTATGGTAGATATAGGTTCAATGGGAAGGTTCAGCGATGGTGGTATTTTTGCTGATAGTATATTCGGAATTCGTTTGAGAGAAAACAGACTAAATCTACCACAGCCACAACCCTTGTACCAAAATGGAGAACCTGTACCGTTTGTTTTTATTGGAGACGAAGCTTTCCCTTTGATGACTAACTTAATGAGACCATATCCACGCGATAATTTAAATAACGAAAAACGAACATACAATTATAGACTTTCAAGAGCTCGTCGTATTGTGGAAGCTACATTTGGTGTATTATCACGGAAATGGTACGTATACCGTAAAGAATTTGAATGTAAAATAGAAACAGTGGAAAAAGTGATAAAAGCAACGTGTGTTCTACACAACTTTTTAATTGACAAGATGCCTGGCTATCTAGATAATAATGAAACGGGTTTGGCCACGACTATGTTTAACGACACAAACGTGGAAAATCTATTATCGAATGACAATATGGATGCCTATCAAGTTCGAGAAAAATTCTGTAGTTATTTCAACAACGAGGGCGCCGTTCCATGGCAAGACACTCGTATTACAACATTACTTGAACGAAATACTTAATATAATAAATTGCACTTACCGTCAGATAATTGAGTTTCTTTCAAAACGTTCTCCCAAGCTGCATCTTTGACGTCAGTAAGTTTATAGGTATCTATTGATGTGTTCCATAGACATGGATATTTTTTTACTGATTCAATAAATTGTTCATCCATTACGTTTTATTTAAATTAACTAATTGTTTACGTTGAAAAATACAAACTGCACAAATTATTCACGATAAAAGCGTGTGCTCGCGCGCACGGTACTAGCAAGATGGCCGGCCGGCGCGCGCGCGGGGTTCTGCGGGTTGCTAGCGGGCGAGAGGGGGGAGGGTGACATCGCTCACTGCACGCCGCTCACATCTCTCGTCTCCACTGCGCGTCGTCCGCGCACAGCTCACATCTCCGCTTCCATCGCGACATACAAATATTACACATCTCCGCACAGCGATCTCCACTGAAGCTGAGCGGAGAGGAGACGTGTCAATAACTCAATTCTATTGGTTGTTTAAAAAACATCTCCTCTCCGCTCGTCTCGTCTCCGCTTTGGTGGAGTCCCGGCCTAACTACCATCAAATACTATTACGGGTACGCTAATACATTCATGATTACCAAATAAGACTGAAGGTATCGCCAGATTCTTTTGTATTATTTGCTGTCTATTTGAATAATTTCTAAAGGTCCGGGCACAAAATATTCCGAAAGCAGATCTCGTACTTCTTGCAGCCACCTTTCTAATGTCACCTCCTTATATCTTCTAGATATTTTCAATATCGTTGCTATTCTATCGCTGGAGTCTCAGTCCTTAGTTTAATTAAATAATCTGCTTGAGCTAGGGCCCCTCTCTGTATTTGATATATTTGTGGGACTTCACTGATCAGTCTGATAAATTGTGATTTAATAGCCTTAACCACAATGCATAATGTGGTTCTTCATTTCGTTTATATTTTCAAAATTGATTAAGCCTAATTGAGACACTTCTTTTAATGACATCATGTCTTGTATTTGAATTGCATTAAATGTTTGTATGTAATTATTACAAATTACAATTGTATGTAATTATTATAAATATTGTTCACATAAACGATTCCTCGCAGGAATATAATAATTATACTGGTTGAGTAGTACTTTTCTTATTGAAGTTGGAATTTTGTGCCTTTCATTTCTTCTGCATTCTTCAATAAAGCAATGGCTTTCTGTTTCAATAGCTATCATGAAGCTGTTAGCTGTATGATTTATATTTTCTTGTGGTACATGTGGAGATTAAGACTGCAATGGAGGAGCAGAAAAAAAACTAATCAATCAAAGAGAAAGAAGTCGATGACTGCGGTTCCGTATCTTTCGTCGATTTCCCATATTTTGCAACGGTTTTTTTCGTTGTTTTTGTGTTCATTTTGCTCCAATTAGTGTATATTCTCCGTGTAATTATTCAGGCAAAGCGTTACAATGCTGATTGTACAAAATTTTTGGACAGGCGCTGGGCGTTGAACTGTTTCTTAGGTAAATCTTCGAGTACTTAAGCAAGCAATATGTTACAATTCAGATTGCACTAAATTTCTCGTCAGGCGCTGGGATATGATCTGTGTTTGTTATGTAGATGCGGTGGGCTTGCGAGTTGTTGTTGGTAAGGTGGTCAAAATGTTGTAAATGTAATAAAGTAAAACTTTAATAACTCACGATTCACAGCCTCAACTTTTTTGAAACAAACACTAAACACCAGCTGGATTTAAGGACTTCTAGGCTGGAGTAGCTTTGTATTAATTTGACGATTTTAAATTGGAATTTTTGATTTAAATATGTGGATCGACTAAAAAGTGATCCACGCACATCTATGATATATCCATCAGAGGCACAGAGGATAAATGGCTTTAATAATGGATTTTTAATCTCCAGTCCTCAATTTGCACAATAAGACTGTCAATGCAAAACTACCCCGATGCATATTCCTGAGCCTAGGTGTTGCTTCTAGGATTTGAGCATGCTTTTGTTTACTTATACCTATAAAGTAATGCACTTGGTTATCGGGGTAGTTTTGAATATTCTCATAAGAGATGTTATGAAGTCCCTCCATTAATATAAAAATGATCTCTTCTATACGTATGGAGCTAATGGTGCTCCCACATTGCCGTTATAAAATGTTTGTAAACATTTTATAACACCAAAACATTTACTAACAAATGTTAACAATTGTTGCACTTTGTTAGAAACTGTTACATGTTATAAGTGCTCCTACATTGATGGAAAATGTTTAAACATTTTATAACATCTAGTATTGGCTCGCAGTTTGGTTTCGCCTTCTGAGGGCCGAGGACGTCTACACGAAAATGGAAGAAGATTTGCTCATTGGAATAGCTTTTATTTTTTGTTCAAAAAAGAAGAAAAAGCGCTCTTATTGGATGCGCCAAACGCTAAAAGCTAGAGGAAAATATAGTGCCACAGACTATCTCAAAGATTTGGGTATTGACGGTTGCTTAAAAGATTTTATAAGAATGAACAGTTCCGAATTTGAATATCTACAAAATTTAATTGGGGCAAAAATAGGCAAACGAGACACTACATTTAGAAAATCTGTAAGTGTGACGGAAAGACTTGCGGTAACGTTAAGATTTTTGGCAACTGGTAGCAGTTATAAAAGTCTTGGAAATGTGTTCAAGTTGTCAGACCAAGTGATATCTATTATCGTACCAGAAGTGTGCGAGGCTCTCAATGAGGTTTTAAAGGAATACATACAGGTAAGTCAAACAACATTTTTAATTATTTTTTTATTTACTTTTAATATGATCTAATCTAATCATACTTTAGGTAGGTACCTACCTTACCTTACTAATAATTTTTTTAATAATTAACAAACCAAACATTTATTTTTTAATTTTTGATTGATTCCAACAAATCGTTTAATGATTGGGTCGAATCTTGGCTTGATTCCGATAAATTAGACGGACTCTGTGTTCTTGCGCTGGTACGAGTATGTGTCCTGGACTTATCCGAAGAACTGGTTTCAAATGAAGCCGAGGGACTCGGTGCGGTGTAGTATCCTCTCGAGCTACAGTCAGCATTATTTTCCGAAAAAGTGGATAGATTTGGTTCAGAGTTGTATCCCCAGGAACTACTAGCGGTTGGGTCTGTAAAGGTTGTTGGAAAATCATATTGTCCCATTGTCGCATTGTACAAAATATTGTTAATGTGATGTTGAGCAGTATTCTTAGCATGACTGTTTTTTAATTGTTTCAGTTTCATCGAGACATACTCTCCAAATGCGTCATTTTCATCCCTGCTTTTTCTAGATTCGTACATTCTTTGTAAAATATTTACAGCTTCTTGTTGTGTTGGATCTTGTTCTACTTCAGGCCGTCTTCTTTTCCGAAATGGTTTTGGGGTGGCGAAAGGCGTGCCCGTAGTTTCATTTACAGTGACAGTATTTCCTGTTTCGTTCAAACTGAGAGTGTTTTCTGAAGCAATTCTGTTTTCTTCGTTACCCTGTAAGAATAGAATTAAACGATAATTTCAAGTTATAGGCGCGTCAAATTAGCTAAAATTGTAAAAAAATCTATAACCGCGATTTTCTTTTTCTATTACTTAACAACCCTTAACTGAAATCATATTTTTTAATCTATTAATATTTCATAATTAATAAAAATATCCAATAAAATTTGTTAGAATAACGAGTTATAAATTTATTTTTCGCGCCTATTTCTTAATCTTCTATTTTTGTTCCAGATACCAACAACACCTCAAGAGTGGCTACACGTGGCAAATTCATTTGAAGAAAAATGGAATTTCCCAAATTGCTTAGGAAGTATCGATGGAAAGCATGTAGCCATACAAAAGCCAATTGATAGCGGCAGTGAATATTACAACTATAAAGGATTTTACAGCGTTGTACTTTTAGCGATAGTGGACGCAGAATACAACTTTCTGTACGTGAATATTGGCTGCCAAGGACGCATAAGTGATGGCGGAGTTTTCGCAAACACAAAATTTCGAAATAAAATTAACGACAATAGTTTGAAAATACCCAGTGACAGCTCACTACCAGGCAGAAACAAACCTGTTCCTTATGTGTTCGTAACAGATGATGCGTTCCCTTTAGAAAAACACTTATTAAAACCTTTTCCAGGACCACAGGATAGCAATTCTAAGGAAAGAATCTTCAGTTATAGACTGAGTCGTGCGAGGAGAACAGTAGAGAACGCATTTGGGATTTTGTCAGCCAGATTTAGAGTTTTACGAACTACAATATTATTAGATCCAGAAAAAACTACTACTTTAATTATGACATGCGTGCTACTGCATAATTTTATAAGAAAAACTGAATCGAGCATGATTTACGCTCCATCTCAATACTATGATGGAGATGACATAGTAACTGGTACACGTATCGATGGACAATGGAGATTAGAACAGCAGCAATTAACACCACTTGAAGCATGTGAATCCCTGACAGATGATGGGAAAGAAATAAGAAAAGAATTCGCAGAATATTTTTCAAATGAAGGGTTTTTGGACTGGGCATCTAAATATTATTAAAAGACGTTAAAATAAAACTCACCTGCAAGCCTCCATCGACAGTTAAACTTGGAATATTTTTGCCTTTAAGGAACATGAGTTTTTTAAATGCAAACCATTTACTTGACTCATTAGCTCCTGCACCAGATTTATTAGATTTACATTCTCGGTTAAATTGACCTACGAGTGATCGAATCTTTTTTTCAATTACTTTTTTATCCATATTAAATTCAGTGGCAATTTCCATCCAAGCATCGTGTTTTTTATTTCGGTCTTTGTAGCTCTCTGACATCGTGTTCCATAGTACTTCTCTTGCTTGAAACATTTCAATCAGTTTGTAAACATCATCGTTATTCCAATTACCGGACATATTTTATTGCTTGGCGCACGCGCAACCACTAATACACACGCACAGCGATGCACGCACAAAGGGACTGACAAGCGAGACACCACGCGCAGCGACCTGCGTACTCTACCCCCACCGCACCGCACCGCCTATCCCGCCATCACCCAAAATGTTTACAAACAAAAGATAACACATGTTTTATTTTGTTATAATTTGTTTTGTTATAAAATGTTTACTAACATTACTAAACATTTTCACATGAAAATTTATTTGTGATTAAATGTTTGCTAACAAATGTTTACTTAAACATTTTCTAACGGCAATGTGGGAGCACCATAAAGTTATTGAGACTATACTCAGCAGTATAAAGATTTGCGTAATTTGCATCCTGTCTATGCAGAGAACAAATACGAGCCCCTTTTGGTATAAAATATTGATATTTAATCAAGACATCCCGTCTGATTTCTTCAGGCACAACATTCCGCTCTGGTTCTATGCATTCTTGGAATATACAATGCCTTGGAGATTCTGCCGCTCTTCTTATATTGGGTAACACAATGTACTGGGGTCTATTTTGTAACCCTTCAGGAACATTGTAATTCAATTGTTGAGCTTGTCTCCAACAAACTCCACAAACTTCATTCATGGATGACATCTGTAAAAAATTATTTAATGAGATGGTTGTTAATATTAAAAAACGGTAAAAGAGGGGTTGCTGATACATGGTTCTTCAAATACAATAAATCTAATTTAATTTATTTTAAAAATACCAAATCACATAGCTATGTCATAGCATAGCTATGTGCATGGCAAGTGTTTATGAGCTAGTTACTTTGAATATATTGTATATACCTGCTGATGCTCTAGCAGAAGGACATCATTGTCAGGATTCCACTCTTCAGCAGATGTTGTGGTGGACAAACTCTGACCACATACAGCGCACATTAAAATGGAATGATCACCATCAACATGATCAGTTGAATATTGTTGAATGTCTTCAACCGGTGGAGTAATCCTCGTTCTTCTTGCTCTTAGCCAACAAGGCACACATGCTTCATCTTCAAAACGAAGCTAAAATAAAAATAATAATAAACATAAGCTACCATTCATAAATGCTTAATATTAGTATAAAATAATTTGTAGTTTATTTTCTATTTTTAAATCCAATAAAAATTAATTAACAGTTATATTAAGGTATAAGTGTTTTATACATCTCTAGGTTGGATCCAAAAAGCAATTGCATTAGCTGTTCTTTGCTGGTCTTCATTTGCCCCTTCAAATAAGACCCTGCGTCGACTAATTCTTAATATGGACCGTCCACATACAACACAAACACTTTGATGGCCAACTTGTCTACTGGATGCATTATTAGAGGAATGTGCATGAGAAGCTAGCTGCCAGCATGCATGGCAAACATGGTCAGCAGGTGTTACCTGGAAATAATAAAATGTTAGGGTTAAAGCCAACTACAGTTAATATTATTTACATTCTTCAAACACTCTAAAGCAACTAAGATATATTATACATAAATATAACTTAATGGAATGGAATCTCCACCTAGAAGCCAGAATAAGGACACTGTCAATATAACACCTGATTTAGTAAGACCATACCCGAAGGCTGGCCCCAGGAAAATGTGTGGCATACGGAAGAAGGGAAAAACTAGAATATTGATGGACATACCCGAGAAAAGAGTTATAGAATTGGAAGAAGCAGAAAGAAATAGAAAAAAAATAAAATCAAAGAGCTCAACAAAAATCGGAAATGTTGTAAAAATAAAGGGCAGAAAACAATTCCTAAGCTTGCTGATGAACTAACTTCCAAACGAGAAAAAACAGGAAAGTAAGCAGTGAAGATATAGTAGATAATGTTTTTGATTCTTATGAAACCCTTGAAGAAGAAGAAGAAGATTTTGATAAAGAAGATGTCGCTATTCTGGATAGAAATTTCCAGATCAATAACTTTGTGTTAGTTAAATTTGACACCATATAAACTGTCTATCATTTTGTTGGGTTAATCGAAGAGGTTAGTCACTCCATGGCAATTGTCAAATTTATGAGATTGAGTAAGGTACGAAACACATTTATATTTCCTGAAATCGAAGACGTCGCTAGCATTCCCCTGGAGGATATAAAAACAAATTTGCCGACACCAACGACATGGATGAAACGTGGCAGCCTAAAACGTAAATTTGAAAAACCTCTCTGGGTCATACCAAATTTAAGATAAATTTAATTAAGTTCAACATCGTGCAGTATTATTTTAAGTCATTTTGTTTCATTTGTTAAACGTTTATGATAAGAAAAAACTATTTGTATTACATTTTTTATAGCTTCGTTATATAATACTTAAGCATAGTAATATAGTGGAACAATATGTAACGTATTGAATGCTATGCCCAAACCTCCCTACAGCGGAGCCCAAACCTCCCGGCGGTCGGGAGGGACACTTTGGGTATTTGTTAGAAAATCTTTAGTGACTTTAAGACTAATTGTAATACCAAAACTTTTCGAAGCAATAATTACTGCCAAATATGTGTGCTAGATATATTTGGAATTAAATTTTGATTATGATAAAAAAATACAGTTTTATTCCCGTCTATGTAAAAAAGTGCCCAATGCTCCCCTACCTCCCCTACAATGCCACAGTGAATGCTTGTTTTCAAAGAAAGGTTGGGGCGCCGTCAGACAAGTTCTTAGCGTTAAATTGTATTTAACATCACTATATGGATGACAGTGCTACTTTTTTCAACATTTAGCGAAAAAATAAGGTCATCAAGTAGGAGTGTCTAAAATACACGAATAACTACAAAAATAAACAGTATTTTGAAAATGAAACAGGTTGGTTAATTTTTAATTAGCTTTTATTAATAAAATTAAAAAGAAAAACACACACGTTGAAAGTACAGAATAATCGTTAGAATAACTCAAACATATCTATGATCTAAATTGAAACAATCAATACTATAATGTGGTTGATTAGAGCAATCTAATAAGTTACCACTCTTTTTGTTTTATTTCTAGAATAAGCTCTTCCGAATTTAGCACAGTACAATATTCTTGAAGTTTCTTCAGTTCATGCTTTACTCGCCTGTCTCATAGAAGCACTAGGTGTCTATACACCAGTATTGACAAGGTATTCAACTAGTTCGGTTCTAAACTGGACTAAAGAAAGATTTTTCTTTGTAGTTCATTTATATAGAAAGTATAAAATTACAATTGCCCTGAGGCATAATGCACCAAGCATTATGCTTACTCAATGGATTGCACCATATGTCTCTAGAATGTAATGTTGGTAATACTGGAGTCTCGTTATCTTCACTATCAGATTAAATCTGCAATCAGTGATGATTTTTGCCCTTGAAATTTTTATTGTATCATCTATATCAATATCAGGAACTTTTGGAGAATCGCTGTTCAATAATGTGGTACACTCCTGTTCAATTACTGACAAATCTAATTGTGACATTTCGTAGTCCATATCATCATCAAAACTGTCCATTTTGAATAAAAATAGACAAATTACTTATTTACGTAAAACTTACTAAAAACTAAGTAAAATTGTGTGTTTACTAACGCATTGTTCGAAAACAACTGCGCGGCATGTCATCCGATGCAACAAAAATGGCGGCGGCCGGCAAGCGAGGCTAGAGATTCGCGTGCTTTTGAAATCCAGTGGCTGACGTGGCGCCATTGAGAATTGGTTTACAGTGGCGGCGTCAGACACATATGACAGACAACATTAAAATTAAACATTACACACATTGTATGTTAATATGCATAAATAAAAAAAGAAATTGGTCAATTGTTAAGACGGTACTGTATGTGTTAATTATATTCTCTCTTTTCTTTACCATTTTTTCATTTAAGGCGAACACTGTCCGCCGGTAAAAATGAGAGCCCTGTTACAGGAAATACTTGCTTGATGTTGCCGGTATTTTCAAGAAGCCATTTCATGATCATACATATCGTTGGGCCCAACGAATAAACGTACAAACGAAAATCGACAACTTCTCAGTAAAAAATAAAAACGTTTGGAGTCACATAACTTTAATAACATAATAAAGAGGTAAATATAATGTATAATTAAATTAAAGGTGAAAAAATATCTTTAGCTCATATGTTTATAATAACAAAAATATGTGTAGTTTTCTACATATTTGAGAAAACCCGTATTATTTTATTATTCTAGTAAATAATGTGTGACTTGTTAACGATATCGTATCATTGCACGTTTATTCGTGTCATAAATGAGGCATATACAAGTGTAGTGCAATGTTGCACGGTTATTCTACATTATTATTTTTTTTCCTGCGCTGTGCTCTGGCCATTTACACACTTGTTCTAGTATATTAGTGTTGGCGAGATTGAATCATTATTATGTAATGTATCCTTATATGTGCATTTTATAATAATGTAAATTATCAAATATTGTTTGTTATGTATCAATAAAAAAGAAGATTGTTTATAACAATAATAATTATTTATTTATGCAAATTCGATCAATTAGGTAGGTACCTATTGGGTATTAATTAAAAAAGACAATTAACAAAAACAATAACAAATATCTTGGTACTCATAGTAGGTACTAATTTTCTTCGCCACTATCGTTGGTAACCGAGGTGGATTCTGATGGCACCAAATTTCGGTAAAAAGACTGGCAATGGTTTGGTATGGCTCTCCTGAGTCGCACAGACTTATTAAATGCTTGTATAAAGAAAGAGGTATGGGTAGCATACCAGTGTATGCAAGTTTTAGGTTCTCAGCTTCTTCGAAAGTTTCTCCTTGTCGCCTTCTTGAATTAGTCCTCATGATAGTTTGCATCTCTTATAATTCGCCTTCGAAACTGTATCTGAAGTGAATTGTGTGAGGATGATCAGAAGGAAAAATTATTTCTATTATTTTGCTCCAGTAAATTTTATCACCCTTTGAATCTTTAAACCAATTCTTCCCTTTAATTATCTGTTTCAAATCAATGAAGTCAGCTTGGGTCATTTGTTTTACTTGATACTTGTCTCCGGTAACTTTGGCATTCTATAAGAAGGAATACATTTGATCAGGTGTATAAATAATATGCTTTTTCTTAGAACGCTCGATAGCAGCATGCATAGAATCACCCTCCGTTTGGCTATGACCTTTCTCTAAAAACCTATGAGTTATTTTGATGTTAAATTTTTTCGCCGCTAAAGAAAACATGGCGAATACAAAAAGATTACGATTTTGCCCTGCACATGAATCAGAATAAAAGGATACATTTTTTATCCCTAATTCAACGTGTAACTTGATAAAGACCAAAGACAACTTGCTATTTCAATCGCACCCCTTTTCGCTATTTGACAGTGCCAAACGTAGCAGTAACCTTTCTTCTCTAATAAATTATAGATCGTGAAATTGTACACAGGGTACTTCCGTTTATAATTAAATATGCGTACTTCACTCTGAGGATATTCTAGACTTTTTCCAGATCAAAGCATGCTACAACACTGTCATCTGAACAAAAGTTTATCTGCTTTTAATTGTTCTTTTCTAACGTCGTCAGAAATTTGGTAAATTGAACATGTTTCACATAAATCTTTTTTAGGTCTGTGGAAGGAAAGATTAAATTTCGTATTAAAGATGATTTCGTATTGGCGTTTAGTTGCTTTGCATGTTTCATAATACTAGTTGTTTGTAGCTATCCATTCCAAATATAGTCGGTGTAATTTAGAAATATTCAAAGTTTCACACAGATATTGTTTTTGGCTATCTTTACGAGTATAGTGTGATTCAACTCTTTCAAATTGATTTATATGTTCGATTATACTTTTCTCAGTATCCTCTGACATTCTTCTCGGCCTATTCTTATGAGTTCCTCTGTAGTCTTTCAAATAATTGTCATCTCCTGATTTATCAATAGCTGTGTATACTACTTGCTGTGTGATGGACAAAGTATTTAAAAAACATGATTTTACAAACTTTAACCTTTTGAGCGCCAGGGTCACAAATACGTGACAAGCGAAAACTGTCCCTGAGCGCCAACGACACAAATATGTGACAAAAACAGCGGTACATTAAAACACAAAATAAACTATTTGAACATTACTTTAATGCCTATTTATTTATATACCTGTAAAATAGAAGGTCCAAAATTTATTTATTTCCATAAAACTAATTAAATTGCATTATAAATATTGAGAAATTTTACGTTAAAAAGAAAGAAATAAACTCTGAAAAAAGAATGTCCTCACACGCCAGAGTCATAACTGCGTGACCGCTAGTGATGTAGCGCATGTTGGATAATATCATTATTTCAAATCAAAGATCGATTCGAAACTTTCCTCTGGAATATATTATTTTAGGTATAATTTGGTACTAGGATAAAGCAGCATTAATTTTATAAAACCAGTCTTAAAAATCATTCAATAAGCTACATAGTCAAAAATAAAATTTGGTTGGGTCGAATTTCGATATTCAGTAATCCCAACTCAAGCGCATCCCTAACGCAACCCGAATTATCAGTACCCTGTACGCCATGGTCACGACTAGACGACAATATCGTGACGTCACAAGCGCGGCGACCAGAAATTAGTGAAGTGAATGAATAATATTTATGATTAATTTACTTGTGATATCGAATTCAAGATTTATATTAAGTGACTATTATAATGAGTGGGAATTTAATGACTACGGAAGAACTTCTTCGCATATTAGAAGGAGTCTCAGATGACGAAGAATTTTCGGAAACAGAATCTTTGGACGAATTTGATTTAGAGGTAAGTTATTTTTATATGCTTTTATTTTAAAAATTTTGAGCAAATATTAATCTTATTAAAAATCACGATGAAATCTGTAAGTGTGGCCTGGTATTGGTGTTTGTAGACCGAAAGAAACATATTTTTTACAGAATTTTTTTTACACTTTTGAGAATATTATTGTTGTAAAAAATAGATACAGCCGTTATACAGAGTTTTTAAG
Source organism: Urbanus proteus proteus (assembly GCA_018251915.1). NCBI lineage: Eukaryota > Metazoa > Arthropoda > Insecta > Lepidoptera > Hesperiidae > Urbanus > Urbanus proteus. Next base: position 15,112 of record DWPV01000032.1, read on the forward strand.
TTGATATATCGATCGTTGTTTGTTTACATACGATTTAATTAAGATATGAATCAGCATACAGTTACCTACTAAATGCTTGTTGTATTATTTAACCTATTGATCGCTAACATAAATAAGTAAAAATCAAGAATGATTTTGATATTTTTACTTGTGTATATGTTTAAGCGATATAATATGTTTAAATATTACATATATTTATGAAATATTAATTGCGCCTTATACCTAAGCCTGCACTTATAGGTTTCTAATATATGTATACTATTATTTCAATTAATTATTATGTATATATGTGTGCAGAGAACTCGACTTTTCAGTTTTGTTGTGCAGAGAACTCGACTTTTCAGTTTTGTTTCGGTAATTCGGTATATAGTTCCTATAGTGTTCGTCAAGCTATATGATCCCTCCGAAAATGTTTTTAAGATATAATTTATGTAGAGCACAGGGTTAAGAAAGAATTAAGCCACGTCTGAAAAGTATTTGAAATAAATAAATGAACGAATTTACAGATTTTATGATTTATTTTGGGATATTTATTAATTAGACAATAATCAAACTTATAATCTTTTCAATCATTTATTATTTCTTAATCGGAATCCTGGTAGCTCGGTAAACTAATGTCATCTAAGTCTTTTTGGTGTCGTACTTTACGTATAATATTAATTATATTGGTGTAAGTTACCGAACGCTTCTCCGCTGGTACACTATCTAATTCATGTGCGACCAATCTTGCGAATGCCTTATTGCGTGGGTCCTTTGGCTCTTCTTCGAAACCCACATTAGGTAAATGTGAAACTTCACATTTTAATTCGTCTTTGTCCCATATACTGCGCTGGTACATATTTGCGGTTGCAATATCCTCAGTCGTTACCTGTGTTTGCTTTGATATAATTTCTGTTTTCACTCCTTCACACACACAGGTCACTTTCACAGGTTCAACTGAGAACTTAATTCTCTTGGCACGGTGTATATTTTGTAATAAACTTGGTGATGAAGGTCTGCTCTCGTCACCAGAAGACATATTAATTATGTAAATAAAATATTTCAGATAGAATGAAGAATGGTGATGAATGATAGAATTTCGAATGTTCGAAACCGATGTACGAATGTCTAATAAAACGTACTTTTCTAGTCAACATGTCAGTATTACCAACCTAAAAAAATTGCAAATACCAATAATGCTTGGGAAGAAACATAAAAACCATAGACGTTTTTTTAATCTTTAGCTTATTTTAATTGTATTCTATTTTCTTTACAAATAGGTAAAGCGTAGCGTAATTAATGAGAATTTAATTTAATGCAAATTAAGTTTCTTTTTGTAAAACGATATCTTGGCTTACAAATTACCAAATATACGAAATTCTAAGATCGCTAATGTTTATGTCTGTTTTTTATTATTAAAGTTTAAACTAATTGTGCTATTGACCAGTCTTCAAATATTATGTTCTAAAAATATTTTGCAGTAGTACAATAAAGCTTGAGCTTCTGCCATAAACCTAAAGATTTTGTTTTGTTGATCAAAGTAAAACATTCTAACAATAACGAGATTCTTAAAAGGTTTTACCTTAAAAATATTAACTAATGGAACAATAAACTTAAACTAACTGTCATAAATCTGTAGCTTTTATTTTGTTGTATAGCAATAACCCATCTGCAACAGCGCAAGTAGTAATTTCAAATTTCATGATGAATTAGACACAATATAAGCCGATAACTCGAGTTGGAGTACAATAATATCTTCGGATCTGTCGGCCGTAAAGATCTATTGTTTTCGGGCAGAATTTAGAACAAAGAAAAATACTTGTTTCTCACGCACTGGCTAATTAACGTCCCACAATGAATTATTGTTTTTATTTTACAGCCAGCAACTGTTGCCCATCAAGAACCATCAAATGATACACCTTCGACGTCTCGAGATGGCCACCATCGAGGTCATGAGCCGGAACCGTCCTTCCAATGGACCTCGGAACGACGTACACCCGAAGTAGCTGACTTCAATGATTTTCAATCTGGAATCCATTTAGAGCCGTCGGAAATTGCTTCTGAATGCGACATATTTCAATATTTTATGGACACAGATTTTGTGTCGATGATTGTCAATATGACCAATAAATTTCATCGATACTTTGTGCTGAATGTAGACTTGCGTATGCATTCTCGTTTACATGCTTGGTACGACGTAACAGTCCCGGAGATGTGCATGTTTTTTGCAGTCATAATGTTAATGACCAGAAATAAACATTTATCTATAGAAGAACATTGGTCCACAGATATTTTATTGAATTCTCCGATATTTTCGAAAGTAATGACACGCAACAGGTTTTCTATGATACTTGGCATGCTCCATTTTACTGAGCAAAGAGAAGAAAATACAATTTTATCGAAAATCCAGAAATGTGTATCTCATACACGACAAAAGTTTAGAAATATTATTACGCCATATAAAACTATTTGTATTGACGAAAGCATTGTTCCATTTAAGGGTCGCTTGTCCATAAAACAATACTTACCGAATAAAAGAAACAGATTCGGTGTCAAATTATTTGTTTTATGTGATGTAAATACGGGTGTTATTGTTGATTTTATTGTTTACTGTGGAGCAACCACAGAGATAGTTGATCCCTGTAATCTAGGTGTTGGCGGGGCTGTTGTTGCCACGTTGGTCAAACCATTTTTAGGATCCAATCGCCATTTATATGTGGATAATTGGTACACGAGCCCATTGTTATTTAAATATTTACACGAACATAATATTTACGCTTGCGGTACGGTAAAAAAAATAGAAAGTATATGCCAAAATTAAACACGATTCTAGAATTGAATGAAACGGAAGTGCAATATTCTGGTCCACTGATGGCCATTAAATGGAAAGACAAAAAATATATTTTTATGTTATCCACCATCCATGATAATTCTATGGAATTATCATCGCGAATACATCGAAATACGGGATTGCCTGTAATTAAGCCAAAAGCTGTAGTGGACTACTCAAAAAACATGGGCAGTATTGATACCGCAGATATGCTATTATCATCAATGCAGTGTATCCGCAAAACAGTCAAATGGTATAAAAAGTTATTTTTCCATTTATTAGATATGCATCTATTAAATGCATTTTATTGTTACCGGCATTTAAAAGATATGCCAATATTGAAATTTGCCGATTTTCAATTGAGCGTGATTCGGCAATTGATAGAGAGGTACCACAGTGGTAGTATTATAGAAGGCTCCACGTTAGCTACAACTAGCAGTAGTAATCCTCTTCGTATATTACCCAGTAATGCAAAGGATCATATGCCGAGTCGTATGGGAAAATATCAAAGATGCAAGCAATGCGCACTTTTAAAACAAAGAAAAAATACACGTTTTAAATGTAACGTTTGTAACGTATATTTATGTGCTGCGCCGTGTTTCCAAAAGTACCACTCTGTGTAATATATTTAGATTTATATTGATTTTAATGTCTCTGTGATACTGATTTTTCTATTGTAACTTGAAGTTTTTTATTAGATTTTATTTACATATGGCTTACTATTAGATGATAAGATAATACAATGCAGATTTTGTATAATGTTGTTCTATTATTCTAAAGATTTATTGGTATAAGACTGATTGGTAACTGTGATAATTATATATAATGGTTAATTGTTTTAATTTGTTACTTTTTTATGCCTGATAACACATGGCTTACTATTAGATGATCAGAATGCAGGTTGCATTGTAGATTTTGTATAATTTTGTTCTATTATTCAAAAGATTTATTAGTGTAAGACTGATTGGTAATTGTGATAATTATATATAATCGTTAATTGTTTTAATTTGTTACTTTTTATGCCAGGTTTATAGAACTTAATATTTAAAAACATGTATACATAGTACATACTGTATAACATTTTATTAAAATTTTCTATTTTTTCATAGATTTTATTAACCTTCTTAACCTATTTCAATCATATATTTTTAAGTACCTGTTACATTCGGAATTATAAATCTGATTTAAAAAACGTGTTTCATTTATTATAAAATAATATTGTACTAGAACATCGATAAACGAGATATTACGTTGCCACATCCTTATTTCGGAAGCGAAGTAGTTATTAAAATGGCGGGCCGTCCACGCCATGGCCACAATATGAAGACAGCAGATCAAGAATAGTGTTGTACCTACAGTTATTATATTTAAATATATTGTAGTCTCATATCTGTTATTACGGTATTATACAAGTCTGTAAATAGTGTATAACTATTACTTTAATAGGAAGAAATGTAATGTTGAATTAAATTTCAATGTTATAAGGACATTATATTTCGAAATTAAAGACGAAAATGAAAATAAAATTGATTATCGATGAAGTTTTGGAATCCCTATTTTTTGCGTAGGTATTTGCGGTGAATTTGTGGCCTGGCGTTGAGGGCAAGTTCATGCGTTTTTGCTCTGGCGTTCAAAAGGTTAACGCATTCACTACCCAAAATGCGTCTGTGCGTTTATCTACTTTCTACGGTATGGTTCTACCTTTAAACCTTATCTTAATGTAAAGTCTCTACTTACCCGGTTCGACCGTCACAATCATCCCCGCTCGTACAGGTGTACGACGGCGAACTAGTGGCGCGTCGTGGACGTCAAGGCCGAGGTAGTGCGACACGTGGTGCGGACACAACCGGTACGCCCTCTGTTGGGGGTATGCAACATTTTTACAATGCACATTGTTGAAAACATACAAAATACATTTATACTTAAGTACAACTTAGTAATGGACATCAAATTACATTATTACCCTAAGTCACCTTAAGAGGTCGCGCAACCAGATTCAATATCCCTAGTACGAGTTTGTTACGTTTCTTGATAAGATCTCTGCTTACGTTTATGCCCGCTCGTTTTTCAATGTAATGTTCCACTAACTTAATAAACTCGTAATAGGTTGACTACTCGTCTATAAATAAATTTTGACAAGCTACTTTTGAAGGGATAAATAAGTCTTAGACAATTTTAAAGATTCAATATTTACACATAAATACCACTGTGTAATAAAACCAAAAAGTCTTCTGTAGTTCCTTTATTTAGTAAGTAGATCACATAAAATCCATATAAAAGTAAGTGTTACACTCGCTTAAATTCATTAAAACAAATATCATCTCTAATGCTGAGCGTAAAGTAAAGATGAGCATACCCCGATGAGTTCGTTGGTGTCGACGGTGCGCGGCAGGATGCCCTCCTGCTGCAGCTGCGCGCCCAGCAGCCGGCACATCAGCTCGAACAGCTGGTCCAGCGGCGGCCGCTGCTCGCCCAGCAGCTCGATCAGACGTTTCTGTGGATTTTGTAATGATATGATCAGCAATGTCATGGACTTATAGACAATGCGATTGCTGAGTTAACACTTGTGAAGTCTAATTTTTATGGATTTTATGGAGGATTTTATGTGTTGTAGGTAATATCAGCAAGGTAGGTTTCTAAGTTTATGTTTTCTTGTTTCAAGTAAAGATAGTGAATGAAAAAATAATTAGAATTATGTACGTACATAATTTTTTTATGTAAATATTACATAGGTATTAAATTGTCAATCCACATCATTAATATGAATATCAGTTAAATTGTCTTAAAAAATGTTTTACCTGCACAGTAAGCACCAGTTCGTACAATATTCTGTGATATTTGGAGAAGGTACCGGAGACAGGCCACGTCCGAGATATATCGGAGTTGTACAACCATCGTTGGCTACCTGTGATGATAAGATTTATTTCTTGTATATTTCTAATTTATAATTAAACAGAAGTTCACGAATGCATGCATCATTACTATAAGCTCAATGTTTTCTTGCAGCGATTAATTGGGTTTCGTTTTATAAAACAAGTCAGGATCTCTCCAAACGCATGACTGTGTCGATACAACATCAGCGAGTAAAGCATGGAGTGATATGACAACATTGCAACTGTAATGCAATCTCTTTGCATTTATAACACATTTAAACTGTTACAAAATTTACATATAATACAAATAATATATTACATATATTATGTAAATAGTATTAGGTAGAAATAGGTGTGGTGGTGGTGCTTTCGGGTGTCTGTTTGGCTGAGGTAATTTTTAAACGGCTGGACCGATTTTGACAGGACTTTTACTTGGAAGAAAATTGAAGGTCTAAGTTGTACCACTGGCTACTTTACTATTTTAAAAAGCATTAGTGCGCACGCGGACACCGCACTTACGTTTAAATAAGTACGCCTTTTTACTTTAACGCGTGTGAAACCGCGGAGATCAGCCAGTATTACTATAACTCTTATTCAAAATCCACGTTAAGTACCAACCGGCGTCCACGAGCAGCATCTCGTGCGCGGCCAGCAGCTGGTTGTTGGCGACGTAGTGGATGTGGGTGGCGCGGCCGCCGCCCGCCACCACCGGCGGGAAGGCCGCGTGCTCGGCGCCGCCCTGACGGACCGCGAACTCGTGCACCGCGCCCACCAGGTGCTCCGACATACCTGGACGGGGTTGGTTGGGTTAGGTTAGGTTGCTTCAAGGCTGCCCTAGTTGTGGATAGATTTGCGTACAGCAGTGGGACAAAAATGGGTGCAGTGTCCGGTAAAGTAACAGTAAAAGTTTTAGTGCTCATGGTGACCACGTTACCGTAATGAATAGAGGCAAATTAACGGTTTTGGTGCTTATGGGGCTGCAACGTTACTGTAATAAATAGAGTAGTACTGTAATAATAGCACCACCAAAAGTTTGGGCATTTTAAAATTAGTACAATTAAATTACTAAATAATTTGTAATATTGAATAGAAGTCTTTATTTAAGAATTATACGGTAATAATGATTTAAGGAGAAAGACAGTAATCTCTCCAAATCTCAGTAAACATTTGAATTTAATGAAAAATTCATATTTTTGTGACAGTTTACCATACATCTGCTACTACTAAATAATTGCAATGAAACCTACCCACCAGGTTTGGTGCACGCCATAGCCATGTTCATAGCCTGCGAGCCAATCCAGCACGTCTCCTTCATTAGCTCTACTTCAGCATCAGACTTGATCACCCTCATCAAGTGTAAGGTTCGTTGAGGGTCCTGTAGCGAGACCTGGCCTTGCCGGAGTACTGCACGCACTGATTCATGAAGGTCCGGGTTGGCTGGACTTTCGTTGTGGTACCAGAGGACTCCCGGTCTTAATGAGGATGAAATTCTGCAATGTTTTAAGATAAAGATAACACAATATCACTGTGTTTAGAAAAGGTACATAACTTACCTAAAGATTGTTTGTTTTAGTGCAAGTGCATCAAAATAACCTTATAGATAAGATAATTACCTTTATAGAAAAGATGAGATCAATTTTTATTGAAGAAAATAGTCCTGGTGCTACATTAATCATAACATGCTGTATAAATGTTTAATAAGAATGATAAACGAGGCAAGAAAATTGTGCGAGAAGTGGACAAATGCAATGCTAACTTTTGTATGAAATTACTGAATGTCTCCACCGGCCGTGCCTCGTCCACTGCAAACAAGGGCGTGGCCACTCCGCAGCCTGTTCTAGGGCCCTCCCACAGTTCAGCGTGGCTGTCCTTTTCATGCACGAACAGAATGCTCTGTATGACAGACAGAGAGATACTTATAGCTTGGTGTTTTACTAGCGCAAATAACAAACTGTGCAAATAACAAATAACTAGATGCCTTATTTAAAAAGATATTATAAACGTTTTTTAGGATATTCTAGGATTTGAATCATAAAATTATCTGCATAGAAGGAGAGTACTATTTTAATTTTGAACAACAAGTTAACATAATGAGTATCATGAAACAAATTGAAGTGGAATACACTTTTTGTAGATTTTCAAGGTATCAGTTTTAATAAAAAAATAATCGACAAACATCTTATGCACAAATAATATAAGAAATCTAAATTTAATAAAAAGAAAAGATACCTTATAATTTTCTGTTTGGGCCGGCTTCAACAAAACTAAAATAGCAGAAGGCTCCAAACATCCAGTGAGATAGAAGAAATCTGAATTTTGTCTGAACACATAGGGAATTTTATCTGACATATACTGCTTGCTGGCTGCAGGAATTACTATCTGAAAAAAAGATAAATTAATGTAAAGAATGTATGGATATCAGTTTTTTTAAGGTTTTTATATTACGTTAAAGTAAAAAGAAAGAAAATCAGTAACTGACTCCAAATTAGTCCAGCCCAGAGCTCTTTGATCTAAGAGGAGATCTAATTCTATGAAGAGTTCTTGTGTCAGCCTAGTTTACTCTATTTTGTATCATTCTCAAAATCATGAAAAGGCTTCATGTATATTATTCGGAGTTTGTCTTAGTTAAAACTCTGGGGCTTCTCTGGGGTTGATTAGGGAGCAGCAATGTAAACAACCATAGATGTGCCCTGCACATTCAAAAACTGTTTGCGTTTTGTATCTGTGTGTATAACGTAAGTAATGCGGCATGGTAGATCCCCAAAGAAAAGATGATGTAGTGATAGTTATCTCGCTCTTGCATTATGTAATTGTGATAGTTTGTTCTCTGTTACACGGATATGTGCCGAATGCCATTTTAAATGTGTTATTGTTTTAGAATAATCTTGAGTATTATGAAAAAAATATATAATCGAGTATTTACGCATGAAATGTAATCCTTTGGATTTGTGTTTTTTGAATTGTTAGGATACTTTTTAAAGGCACAGCAAGGCATACTTTAAAGATTTAACATTTTTAATAGTGAAATTAGAGAAATGTAATCTACATGCATTATTCACTTCGTCCGTCACCAGACTACGGTGGAGTATGGCAGGTTGGGCAAAAGTATCAGTTTAAAAGGCAACTACACTTTCGCGCGTCTGAAGTATGGAATGGGCGCATCTACGGTTTACATCTCTGCACGGGAGACAGTGGCCAGTTACCATCAAGTAGACTGCATTCTCCGTTTGTTAATTCTGTGTTAGAAATAAAGAACTTACAATATGATTTTTGTGGACATTATCAATTTCAGCTACTAATTTTCCAACAAATGTATCTCTCCTCTCTTTATACTCCGCCTGTGTGATTCCGCACGTTAAGTGGCCATGGGGTATCATATGTGGATGCGTATGGTACGTTGGCTGGCCGACAATGCAGTTTGGTATGGTAAACTGGGGCGCCGGTTTAAAATCCGGTGGGTATTCAACGGTAGACATTGACTTGAATCTTCCATGACTTATAATCTGCCTAAAAATTCTTCTACGACAACCTGCGCCTGAAAAAAGTTTTTTTTTTTAACTACAACTTCATAGACTGAATGCACATAACCTGTAAGAATATTTACCTAATTTTAATGCAACCTGCCTAATGTTGTGCATTGTACTGTTTGGTTTACAGATGTTTCGATGAGATTTGGAAGAGAAAGGTCAAAACAAATGGGGTGAAGGTGAATTACAAATTTGACAAACAATTTATCCTATTTACTTTTCTGGCATATTATTGACAGATGACAAATTTGATTTATGATATTAATGTTGACAGTGTTGCTACATGAAATTATATAACATTTAAATTGTATGGAAAATATTATAGTAAAATGTTTTGAAATTTATTAAATATTATCAAATCAATTTTTAAATATATAAATTTATACGGAAAACATATTTTTATGACGACAAATATTAAATGAGTTGGTAAACAACACTAATTTTGTTTCAATTGTAAATGGTAATCAATAATGTGTTTCAATTTACGTTACAATTTGTTTCTAAAAATTTTAGCGAAATAAGTAAATTACTTTAGTTAGGGGATACATAGGTAAATTTAATCTTAGTAGATATACCATTCAGGTTAGCAGTGTTGACTGCTGCTGCGGTCTGGCATTAAGGGTTTGGTAAGGGAGATACACTTATTCGATGTGTTCCAAGTCACTCCTCAGGGGTAGCAACGCATTTGTAACCAGCCTCAGTTATGACTGTGATCTTATCAGTTATGCCTTTCTGGTAAAGTATTTATATGAAGTTTTTGAAATAGAACGAAAGTCGTTGAGAAAAGTCTATTTCAGAAATTTTGTAGTTCCGGGATCAGAATAAGGCTACAGTATCCCCCGTCATAAGAAGTGATTAAAAGAAGGCTACCAGGGTTACGGGTGGTAAGAGTGGAAGCTCGAACCGCTCGGCCAGCGACCTCGGCAAAAAGGGCGGCAGTTTAATCGCATACCGTCGTAAATACTATATGGTGTGATGAGCTTAATTGCTCGTCTGGGTAGTGCCTGATGGGGCAACGCGCTCAGAGGAATCCGGTTGCGTTCCTTCGGAGATCCCGGAGTCCTCTTCGCGGCACCAAGGATGGCCACCGTGGTAATTTTTAGTGCCACCAAAATCCCAAATAACCCGTCGTCACTCCCTCGATGACGGCAACCTTTTGAAGGTTTTCGCTGAAGAACAAAAAAAAATGATGGATCCGCTACTGATCATGATGATTACAAACACTTATGAATGGTGCAAAGCACTGAGCTTCTACTTTTAATGACCTACCTAATTACATCCACGAGATAACTACCTAACGCTTCACTTATTAATATCACGCTTGCACATACTAAGTGAGGGAAATATTATAATGTTTATGATTTATGATCAGCGATTGGCGTCGAACGTTGAACACATTGTAAAGAGAGGTTTAACCTGCAGTTTACTTACATTTATATTTCAATGTTCGATGGCTCGTGATGAAAACCTTATTGAATCTAGATCTAAGGTTCATAAAACCTTGTATTATGTTCCTAAGTGTGATGCATGGACAACAATGTTGCAAAGTGCAAACCGTAATTTAAATTGTTTACTGAAACAGGATCTAAAAACGACTGTGTACAAAATGGGCTTGGTTAAAGTTTATTTGACGCCGTTTTCAGTAATTGCAGCAGATAATTTAGTAATTATGGCAATATTGTATGCAGCACTTGACTCACTAATCACTATAAATCAGCTATAAATAATCTGTAAATCAATTGACTTAAGAATTAATTTAAATACTACAGGCTTAAACGTAATACCAGTAGAGCACCTAGTTTTATTGTAACAGAAATTAAAAAAAACTAAAATAGACAAATAAGAAGCATAATATGCCCAAGTTATGCAACAGTAACTTAAAGTAATCATACAAATAGGTATGTAACAGGTAAAGGTACGTAAGGTAATACATAACATTAGAATAATGTTAGTAGTAAAAGTAAATACGTAGGAAGGTTACATTTAGTTAAGGAAATAGAATAATATGAAAGTGCAGTAATACGATTATATCTATGACACGTTAAATTAAACTTCGGTTTTTGCAGTAGCGGATTTGCCAATAGGCTGAAAAGGTTGGAGCCTAGGTCGGCAGATTCAAGGGGCGGCAAAATACACCTTGGACGAGCTTTTTTTGTCTAATTTCGTAGGCTATTTTGACTTGACGACCTATTTTAGCTGACTTCACGGACAGCAGAAAATTGTGATTTTGTAATTCCGCGGTCGTTTGTGCGGCCCAACATTAAAGTATTGACTGGTAGACGTGGGCAGGGGCGAATAAATTTCAATAACTGGCGACAAATGTCTAAACTAAAATGTAGCCACTGGGTTCCTGAAGTCCTTATGAAAGGTCATTAAGTAAAGTCTCTACATTGATGAGAAAGTTTGGTTTAGTTGTGTTGGGATATAATGTGGATTTGTTCAAGATGGGTTAATAGGCTTCTTCAAGAATAAGGTCTTGATGAAGGCTTGCTTAGGCAACAGTGTTACATCCTGAGCTGCATATTACTTAACATCAGGTAAAATCGTAGCCGAAATGTAAAGCTACTGTAGGTAAGATATAAAGTAATAGAGCAGTTAGGTACTTGATTATAAGTTGTTGTATAAGACAAAGAGATATTTTTTTGCATTTAAAATTTTGCGTTTTGCATTTTTGCATTTACAAATATTTTAATGGAACGGTTAGGAAGACGGACCATATGATGAAAAGCAGTTACCGTCGCCGAAGAATATTTGCTACACCAGAGGAGTCACTATTGTTTCGCCGTTTTTGTAAGAGAGTTTTTCTCCATCTTTCTTGAAGCACCTTATGTCATAGTGTATATTCAGAGTGTATTATTTTTTTAATGCCTAGAAGCTTCCTACTATGATTAAATTTAGACTCTATATTATGTTGACTCTTACGGATTTGATTACGGAGAGATTGCACAAATCTTTTTTGGTTCCATTCTAGCTTTTTGACCAAAGAACCATATGAGCGTACAATTTCTACATCTCATGATAAGTGGCAACTGCCGCACTTGGAATTTTTAATCGACTTCCCAAAGGAATCTTTCCTTTGATAAGTTGATTAAATCATCTATTCATCGTGTTTAAAAATCAAACATAAAGTCATTCACAGATCGCAGATGCAGATCCGTGAAGTAGGAATGTTTCGTTTTAGTGACTCTCCCGTCAAAGGCTCTTCTTAACACACCGTGACCGCTGATGTTACAGGCAGTTACAGGGCTATCTTCTGAATTGAATACATTTTCACTGTAACCTTTAAGAAGATATGAATACAAACCAGAGTACTACTCTTCCTATGTGACAGACATAAGGGTCCAATCGAGGGCAATGGATGTAACGTGGTCAGTGATAGATATATTCGCTAATAATTTGACTGCCAACCTTTTCATAGTTTGGCTAATAGCGCGTAGCTGTAGGTACAGATATGGATAGATTACCTTTGGCGCCTACCCACGAAGTTGCGAATATGGAAGTTTGGTAGAGTCAAAATTTTCGGGGCAAGTTTCTTTAAGGAAAAGAGGTTCTAGCTAAGCTCTGTGGGCAGGAAGGTCATTCTACGTTCACTCAGTGTTACTTGCGCCTTCGCCCGCAGTCAGTGCGGAACGGCCAGCGCGTGCGCACGTCGCCTCCCGTAGCGACATTACGATCGCGAACTGTGTCGAACGTGCCGTTACAACAGTGTTTCATAACCGTTCAGTGATTGTTTATTTTTTAATTTCCACCCAAAATTGCCTTTGGACGCACTGCAGCCGCCAACGACTCGAAAAGAGGTTTGTTGCTTATATGTTGTTTATTAGAACTAGCCGTCTCTGTCTTCTGTATTGTGGTCTAGCTAGAGTTTACATGGATAGAAACGGCCGGACCCAGTTTGCGGGTTCATTTGCATCGTTTTGTATCATTCATTAGGTGTTACGGTCGCTTGCGTGTATTTGTGTTACCTAATACGACCTCGTGTTTGTGTGCTCAATGGTTTACGCGATTGAATGTTTTTATAAAGATCAACATTGACGCCTCACAACCTGCTCTCAATGAGCGCTCGATCTTAACATTGAAGAAAATCTGCTTGCAAATTTTCTCTTCACGTTTTCACTTTGCAAGTTTTATCTTGACTTGTTAGCAATGAAAGGTGTTTATTGTTTATTTTACTATGCAATAGAGGACTTTCAAAAGTAAACAGTAGCCTTCAGTTTCCTCGTATGAGGTCAGTCGTAATGATATAGATAAGTATCAAGTAAGCATTGTAGCAAGAACCTACATACTAATTAAGATAATATATTGTTTCCTCTCATTGACCATCTTCAAGTTAATTTGTACTATTTCTAGAATAATATAATAAGTTTAAAGGTGGTAAAGTCCTTTGGGGTTAGACTCCGGCGGCACCACTGCCTCGCCTGTTTCTACCTAATAACAGCAGTGTTTGGCGCTACTGTATTCTGGTTTGTACTGTTTGAAAGGTCTGGAAAGGGAAATATACGAGGCGTTCCAACTTAGTCCTCAGGGGTAGCAACGCATCTGTAGCCGACTTCAGGTGGGACTCTAATCTTATCTGGGGTTTATTACAGATGTCCAGGGGCGGCAGTGGCCACCCTTAGGTGGATTGATGCTGAAAATAATTAAACGCTCCTACCTAGGCGTATGATACTTATTGCGTTGAGGTAAATAACTAAATACCTACTTCTACAGGTAGGCAAACATTATGCATAAGAAATATACGCTTAAGTAGTTACCAGCTCATTAAATATCTAGTCATTTGAAGCTTCCTGGTGTATAAAGTCATTATATTCATGAGAATCAAGAGACCAATGTTTAGGAAGTCAATAATTACAAATGACACGCAAATAGCTGTGTGACTATGGTCTAAGATTTAGCTTCAAATATCACAGAATTTATTTAACAAATACGTAAGTTATTTTAATGTAAATTATTTCGAATCTTTGTGTACCTTATACGCTCGCTATCGCTCACTATCTCCAATATAATGTCATCCGTAGAAATAGTGTAAGTCTAAAAATATAAATTTAAGGACTTCACTAACTTACGGGCAAAAATAGTGTTTTTTTCTACTTGTATGATTTTATAGTCGAAAAAACTAATAAGTTTCAGTTGTACCTACCAGGAACACTTGCTTTGCTTGGTCAACACTCAACCTCAGATAGAACTCCTTTTACGTATATACGAATTGGTTACGAGTGTCCGAGTGGGACAGTGACCATTTACCACCAGGTAAATTATGTTCCTATTCGCTATCAACCCTTTAAAAATTAAAATAACTAACTATAATCAGATTATTAACAGTAGCGGTAGGTAAGAAATACATTGAACTTATTTTTTATAAAAAAGCGGTCACACGCTATTCACTTGAAAAAATTACATGACGAATCGACTCGAAGATAATAGAGATTGCGGCCGAAATTCAATGAAAGCGCTTTGCGGTAAACGCAAAAGTGAAATGACTTAATTAAAACCGAGTGCGTCTATTTATTTTTAAGTATCGTTGATTGTAGCTTGTTTTTTTTAAACTATGATTGGAATTTAGAATTTACTTTATTTGGAATATTTGTTTTAGAATTTTGATAAGAATTTATCGAAAACTGTTTCATACAAATATGTTATTTTTACTGTACTTTTTATGTACTCCACGTTTATTAAAAAAAGTACAATGGTTAATCCATCCAATCCATTTAATACGACGTATTTTCATCCATCAGCCTTTTGAGGTCCACTACTGGACATAGGCCTCTCCTTAATGGCGTCACTCCAACCGGTCCCGTGCCTTCTGAAATGAAACGACGTACTTATTTAGTATGTGAACATTATTTCATAAGAGTATTTTTTTATGATATTACTTTCATTAAAAAATCAAGATTAGGTAAATGACTGAAATACTTGCATTTTAGAGTAGTTATGTATGTGATTAGCATGTTTTTGCCATAAATTTGGATGCGTTACATACTTGCTATGTTCCATGTTGGTCATATTACGTTATGATGAGTATATTACCATGATTGAGGTTACATTACCATCGTAACTGAGCACTCAGCAGCTAGTTTGATGTAAGTATGTAGCTGTATGTTACCGGCAGTGAGTTAGTGATGGAAGTTCAGTTAGTCATTACAATATTGTACTTTTATTATGGTTTTATATTTTTTTAATATCAGGAAGGCTAAAAAAGATTTTTCGGACGAATTTTGCACTTCTAAGAGTGTACGAGGTACTGTCACATACTAAAATATAGACATAGACACACATATAATAAAATATAGACATAGATAGACATAAATAACAATAGTACCTACAAGTAACTAACTACATTTCACTATTATTCACAAAAATAATTTGAATTCATGTACATATTACTAAATTGAACCATTCAAAGTACTAACTAAATTTACTTGTCTCAATATATGACACATTAGGATGTACATACAATATACGTAAAAATATAATAAAAATTACATTACAAAATATGTGATACCATAAAAATGGATATGAGAATGTAAATGTTACTTAATTAAATCAGACCTGTTATAAAAACGTACATTGTTCTATTGATATCGACGGGAATGACAATCGATAACAAGTGAATTACAAGTAGATCACAAGCTGCTAAGTAACTGTTCTGCGAGCTCGCTGAAGCCAATCCACAGCTATGCGTGCCTTTGCCCTTTCTAACGCCCGCTTGCAATGATTTAACCGCGCCATAGACTGTTTGTGACACAGATCTACCAGTTTTCAATTATACCTACTACATACATATCAACACTGGAAAGTGTAATTGAAGTCACCCAAAAACAGCAACTCTACACAAAAACTTAGTATATTTTACAAACAAACTCATAACGTATATTTTTTCGACGTAGGAACGTAAGGACTTCTTACTAGAACGAAAAATATAAAATTATGATTTTTTTCTAAGATCTTTCGCTCTTGTGTAGAGCATAGGTACTTTTGGGTTACACAATTACGTTTTCCAGCGTCGTTATTGACGAAATTGGCGATAGATTTAGTAAAATAATTTATCAAGATATATTCTATTAAAAAAACATTATTTTAAGAACATATAATGTAACATTATGTGCATCATCAAATTTTCCACGAAGAACATAACATACCTATGTAAGTAAATAAAAGCGTGATGCAAATGACTGTAGGTGACTGAACTTGCAACTTGATGAAATAATAAAAAACCATTTTCCAAAGTAGAACGCAAGTCTTCAATTTTCTAGAGTAATTTGAACGAATTGACCACTTGTGGTTGCATTTCGAAAATGTCCAAATTACTTTTAGAGTAATTACTTATTTTGCGAAAAGAACCATTTCGGTAAACTTGATATTAAATATTAGACCATATGTCGTACTAATAAGATAGTACTAAATTGTTAAAGTTATACTTAAGCTACTTTGGTTGTATCCCTGTTAGAACGGCTAGCCAGCGCTACGTCATAACTACGGGACATTATGGTCAGACATTAAGCCAGGGAACGTTAATGTTTTTCTAAGCCATTCAGAGGTTCTAAGTACATCAAACGCGGCATTCACAGACAGCCAACGCTGGAATGTGCCTATTACTTGAGTTCCGCCTCTCGGATGTGCCTGTACGTACGATGCGACGGTAAAATGGCGGGAATATATGAGCGAGGGACAAGTGACAGGAGTCCTTTTAAGTAAAAACGAAAATTTTACTTGATTGCAAACATTTTCGTGACTTGGAATAATTTTTCAAATGTGGTGTTTTACCGTTTTTAATTGTTTTTATGCTAAAAATCCTTTCATTGCGGTTTTGGTTCAAACGAGTTAAACTCATTGAGATACCATGTACCTACTAATAGTAATGCAATAATAAAGACTTCTTTGCGTGTATCTATTTATAATAAATACTTAATGTGATGTTTATTGTTACATTGATTCTAAATAACAAATAAAATGGTTTTGTACAATTTAAATTTAATATTAAGTATGTATACGGTGCAAGCATTTCACACACTTGTGAATCACGATTTTAGAAAAATAATCGACTGTTTCATAAGCATTATAATAGACAACACCATAAAAGGATCTTTTAGAATTTGCGCAAAAACATACTTAGCTACTTTTACCTTTGACGGCACTTTGATTTTACAACTTCAATTTGCTTCATAATTCCTATACTCATAAAATTTCCGCTAACACTAATAACTTGCGCTGCAAAGGTCCGTAAAACCTTCACTATTCCGTCGTTATTAACGAAACTAATTCCAGAGTGAGCCGTTAACTCCAGGATGGTAATGAGATTTTCGCCTTTTTCTGTTTTTTCCGACACTATTCAGCTTTAAATCACTCTTTGATGGTGATTGAGATTGAGAAATAAGGACTCTTTGTTGTGGTTTGTTTTTCAGACGCGTCGAACACTCAATAGTTTTTTTTCTTTTTCATCTTTGTATCGACAGCCGCGACAAGTGTGACGATTTTGATAGATTAATGTTTTAAACTTAAATGAGAATGATGTCGATGTGAAACTTTGTTGAGTTATTGTTGTTAAGTTTAAAGGAGATAATATTTTAGAGAAAATGAAAAAGTGTCTTTTTAACGTTTTAATTTTAACGTACCTACAATATATATCGGATAATTAAATAAATATAAAAACGCTTGAGCTATCAAATGGAAGTAAATAGAACACAATATCCCATTATCCTAAGTGTGTTAAAGAATGGGGAACAAAGAAGTAAACTCTAGAAAAGTGGAGGTGTATGAAATGTTTAAATAACATTTCCTATAACCGTAAATAAATATGTACCTTATAAATGAATACAGTACAATCAATTTTACAAATAAAACTATCCGAAACTGCAAGATTTTGTACTACTTTTATGACTAGATGGCGCTGTACAAATTCAAGATTACCTCAAAGATGAAACAAAAACAATAATATTTTTTGTTATACTCATCAAGCGATTATTTACGTACAAATACGTTTCTTGCAAAAAATACCTTTTGTTCAAAGTCCAAACAGCACTTCAGAGGTATAAGACCGGATATTTTTGCATAAAAATTCGTTCTCACAATGAACTCTGAATGTAATAAAATGTAACAAATGATTGTAAAGGTCGCGCCACATTACCTTCTTTTTGTAGTTTACTAGACTATTTTGTATGTATACTCGAAAAAAATAATATAAGGTAGGTATTAAAATATACTTAATACAAACAAATGGTACGGCATCTATGTATTTTACCTACTACACATTAATTTGAAAAATCGGCAAATAGTTTTTTTTAATAATGTAGGAACGTCTTTATTGGAACTCCTACATGCTAGTATTTCTATTATTTGAGTATTCAGAAGTATGTAATTCATTAACAGAATGTTTTACGATCTCTTAGTAATTAATAGTAGTTATTTACTTAATAAAAAAATATCCGTTTAAACAGAATGCTGTTCAGGATTTCGGTATATTTTTATGATACATAATTACATACTTGATACTTACTTCAAATGTTCTAATTGTGGACACACCTTTAAAAGGGCTGACAAAAACATCTTTATTGTCGACGCGGCGTTACCCGAGAGTTACGAGACGCCCGCTGTGAGAAATCGATATTTTGTATTCATTTCATTTTATTAATTCGCAACGTACAATCTGCCGAGATTATCACCATTTTTTACGCTTTGCGTTTAAATGGTTTTAGTCTTATCTGTATTTTCTCATTTTAAAAATAAATACTTAATTTAAAAAAATACACCTGGCCAGTAATAGTCAATGAATGTAAAATTAATATAATGTGAGTGAATGAAAACATACCTACTTGGTGCGTATTCGAAATTTGAAAACATTTTGACGATACGGTAGAGTGCGTCGTGCTCACCCTGTTGTTAAAAATTGTGCAGGAAATAGAGGGGAACTTTATGATAAAGGCAGAAATTTATTATTACGTATAACGAGTTTTTTAAATTCCTAAACGTTTTCAATATCCGTTAAATACAGTATGGCAGTAATCACTCTTACTATTTTTATACCTGCACTTTGTTAAAGTTATTGTCAGTGTGCTAAACCTAAAACAAATTATAAAGCAACATAACAATTGTCAGAAGTGGGTACCCTAGAGTTATTTTACAGCAATTCCACCGAGATTGGACTGCAGTTAGCCCGGAGGTGTCGTGGCGGTCAGAACTAAACAAAGCTCTTATTGTATCCTACGGCTGTTCTTTCTAACTTATTATCTTGCTCTACACTTAGGGAAATGGTACGAGTTCGAGTCTTTAGGCTATTCATGACCATAGACAATTGAGTTTGGTTACAAGTTAATTTATGTAGCTTACGTAATTTTGTTTTAATTAAAGTTTATTAAGTATCATTTTATTCACAAAGCAAATAAGAAAATTAAGATAATACTCTTCTCATATGTTATTTTGGATTTGATAAATAGCGATGCTATATAGATAGGAGAATAAGTTTTCATGATTTTCTATCTTTTATTCTATAACACAAAACATTACTCATTATTATGTCATTGGGTTTCATTTTCTTCAGAACGAGAACATTATTATTTACACTAGCACTTTAAATATAACAAAAACACTAAAAGGAATTGGAAAGAATGTTTGTGTTATAGCCAGGTGTATTTTATTAATTGACATGAGTAAGTAGGACAATTCTTTGTTTGGCGAGCGTACTAAATTAGGCAAGATCCCCGCCATTGTGGGACCAGCACTTGAGTAAACAACACTTAGCAGTGCAACATGTCTCTGAACTCGAACAGGACACTGTCCCACTGCCATGAGAATGTATTAAGGCATTGCCGTACTATTGATTTGTTTATACGAAATTCTACGCATATATGTATGTCCATGATTGTTGCGAAATATAGACTAATAATAAATACTAATAATATTATTATCATCACATGCTTTAATGGGCCGGAAAAAGAAGGTCTCATGCAAAAGTTCGTGAGGAAAATTACATACAAGCCTCAAGAGCGCCGTAAAAAATAATTCTTAAACAGAGGCTGCATGAAAAAAAAGATTTTTTTTCTGATCTATGTTGAGACCGAGACATACTTATGGCTAAACCTAGTTCACTTTAAAAGGTGTGATTAGAATAGTACAGTAAGCTTTGATTATGGGAGTATGTTATCAAAGACAGTAAGGTTGATGACAATTTTATTATAATAATGCGTTCTTCACCGTATGGCGTTTATAATTAATCCATAACTTGTATATTAGTAATAAAATAAGGCAAGATTATAAATTTTACCAAAATAACAGACTGGCACAGCATAAATTATTTAAAACCATTTTTAGGAGTGCACGGATATGAGGTATCATCTCTCTAAGTTCTTTAGCCATAATTTAGAGTAAAAATAGAAAACGATTATCATTTGTCTTATATTCTTAGATTTAATTTTCTGAAAGCAACACAAAGAGCGATGACCGGCGATTAGCCGTGGGCTTTTTTATAGGCGACGGCGACGCCAGTCGCAGGATGTATGTACGTGACTAAGTTATTAGTTTCGACTTCAAATGTTGTTTTGAGATACTATTATGTAGCCACAAAAAGTTGACGAAATATAATAATTTAAAGGACTCACCTAATGATTACTATAGATTATTCAATAAATAAAAAAATGTTACTTTTCGCGCCTTTCTTAGGGACATTATTTACATGACAAGGTTCCGTGGAAACAGTGCTACCAACCAAATTGTATGAAATTTGTTTCGGTGGGAACTTTAATCCCGTTCCGTTTTACGGTCGTTGTTGGTAGTAAATTATTGAGCTTTTATTGAGCTCTACTGAGGTTAAGAGATGTTCACATGGTGATTGTAAATTTCAATTTACTATTTCAACTGTAAATTATATAGCTCCATATTAAACTTGTTTATAGGGTAGGATACGTACGATTTAATTTATTCATCTACTGGTCTATCAAGTCGTAGTTATGTATAATCCCAATAAAAATGCACTTCGTAGATGTTTCCAATTAAAATATATACCTAGAGATCTCATTTTACAGCGAAAATATTATTATTTCTAACATTAGCTATAGTTTAAAATCATCATTATCTATCTTGTCTAATGTACTAGTTAAGATAGTGAAGACAGATTCACACCCTCGTCCAAGTCATATGTAGAGTCCCGCATTTTATTTCAACTTTAACAGATAAACTTGCGGTGCAATTATTGTGTATTAGATTAAAGACCTATCATTTGTATGTAATGACTAACGAAGAGTTAGCAAATTCCTAATATAAATTACTTTAGAAAGTCTAATTTACACAGTTTTTACGCTAAAGTAACTATTTCCGTATTACAAAATTACAAAAGTATAATAAAGAGGCAGCGGAAATCATTTAAATTATCGTATTCTTCGTAATTTTGTAAATTCGCGTTAAATTAAGGCGTATTTTCAACAATATAACCGATCCGCTACAAATCGTAGGTAGCGGAGCCAAGTTGTCGCAAGACCTTGTCCAGCCAGTTGGCATTTGCAGATGACGTCATGGTGACTCAAGCTCCGGTTGCCTACAACATTTTAAAGTCCAATGCAAATCAGCTGGAATATGGAACTATGGACTAACTTCATTCAAACTACAAATTAGTCCAACAATGCTTGTACAAAGTTTGAGAAACTACATATTTATGCGAAAATACATTATACAAGATAAATATATATTACCTTACTTTTTTTTAGTAAATAATGATATTTAAACTGTAATGAGACATAAGATAGGTAGGTATGTTGCAAGACTAACAACAAACTATTCAGTCTAAACTAGGATTAATAACTATATATTTTTCACAATATTATAATCTGGTAAAGCTGTGAAGGGTTATAATTTAAGGTCAAAAGTAACAGTCCATTCAGAAAGCTATATTATCTCTATATCTATGGCACCAATAATGCTCACACGCAACATGCACTTATTAAAGAATGTAGTACAACAAGCGGTCGGCGCCTGTCATCTTGTCAGATGTGACGTAATAATTTAGAATTCAATTGTAAGCTTGCATTACTTGCTTTACAATAGAGCGGTAGCTGAAGGTACTGTACGGAGATTTTTGGAATGGGTCGATATATTACACGTCTTGACACTTCCCTACAGAATAGTGAACTTTGAGTAATGGCACTGTGCATTACATCTGCTGTGCTTTGTCGTAATTAGCTTAGTATCCTTATTTATTCATATTTTTCGAAGTAGTACCGAAAATTACATGAGTGCCTAATCGAAGTACTTAATCGGTGTTGCTAGTTTAAGAGTCAATACGTTACATGCGGATACTCAAGTCAGTATCTAGCTTAATAAGTCCTATGCTATCTGAAGGCGGTTTAATAATAGAACACAAAAAGTGTCTTAAAACCTTAGCGGCGGCTATCAAAACTTAGTTGGCATTCCTTTTATCCGAGATCAGTTCATAATTACCACCCTGCATCTGATAACTGATTCTGACCGAAATGACGTAGCATATTCTTTTAAGCCTCTACTTCTAGCCATCAGATTGGAATCGCGATAATATAATCTGTGGTAGCGGAGCCCTCGGAGATGACAGTCTTGGGATACTGACTTGTTAAACCACAAGCGAATAAACGAGTATCAAGAGAGGATAAGCTGATTTTTTTTGTGGTGTACAGAACCGCAAACATACTTCTGTCTTACTTTATGTAGCCAAATTTCCTGCCCAACTATATTTTAATATAAAATGTAATATATGTAGAGTAGGTAAAGACATTACCCGTTCAAACTTCGCCTCATAAGGAATAATTATGCCACTTCCTTAACTTAACCGAACTTAAGAATAATATTCTTTGGAGTTTGTACCTAATGAAATTAATGAGCGTTTGCTACTCTCCTAAAATGAATTAATAAACGAAACAACTGTAACTACTTAACTAATACGAATTTAAACACAAAATACATGTTACAGAAATTGAGCACGGTATAAATTCAGATAAACTATTTATCAATAGACAAACTAACCCATGTATTTTCACTCGCTTATAATAATTGGCTGTAGATCTGTGCTGTAGATGGAACATGTGCCTTACATCACAAAGGTTCGATGATACTATAAGTTTCAATTAATTTCTCTTTTGAGTGGCTTTATATGAATTATATTTCACTACAGATTAGTTATATTTTAAAGTAAATTATAAAAACTCTACCTGTAATGGATTTTTTTGTAAGCTTAGTTAGAATTTTTAATTTGTTTCTGAATGGAAAAATCTACTCAAATATTTTATTACACATTTAGATTTTTATAACTACTTGCTTCGTTTTTGATCATTGTCGTTAGCTTATAAAATCACATTGTTTTTAAATTACAAACATTCCTACACTTGGTTTCTAGGAGTTGTTTTCATGGTGTCAAGTAATAGAAATAAACCATTATAGTAAAAATATGGTAATGCAGACGCCGTTAAGAACAGCCACTGTAATTTATATAAGTGGAGCAACCATTAAAATAAAGTGTTTAATTACTGAGGTAATACAAACACGAGATGCAAAAAGCGGTTATTTTTTAAAACTAACGCCGTTTACAATTAACTTGGCGCAATTCTGCATTTTATTGTTTGTTGTTTCTTTTCTTATATAGGCATAGCTTGCAAAACAATGTTTTTTTTTAAATATTTTGAACACAATGTCAACATAAAACGATTCTGAGTCAAATTTTCCCGTCAAGTGTTATAAGAAAATCAATATTGCTTGCAAATATTAGAGTTTTCTTAAGAAAACGAACTTCTCAAAAGTTAAACGAACAAATTTTCTAAATTAAGTATGTCAAAGGAAAGATATAATTGACATTAATATAAAATTAAAAACCTCTGGGATAAAATCATTAAAACATATATCTATTGTCGATATAATTCTGTATATCGATTGTCTGAATAATGTTTAAAGAGCATAAAGTGTAGCATACTTGTGCCTGCAATAAAATTATAAGCTCGCAAGATTTAAAGATATTTTTGCATTCTCTCTTTTTACTTTTTTCGATAAGTAAAACTTGTATCCCTCCTCGTTTCATAAGAATGCTGCAGGAGATGGCATATTATGATATCAACTTCAACCTACAAAGCCTTCTTAAGTGCTTCGATATGCCCCATTTCCTTTGTTTTCTTTTTGTGTTATAACACTGCATTTTAAATGGAGCGTATAAACTGCTTGGTTTGCTTCGATCGTTCTAGGATGCGTTCCGTTTAATAACAGGGATACCACAAATTTAAGCGTAAAAAATAAACGTGGTACTTTTCAATTAATTACTACTACTAAAATACTTGCTGAAAAAAAACCTTCTTAGTTAAATTAGAGTTGGAGTGTTAGGAATAACAGAAAAAAATATGAACTTATAAGGTGAATAATAATGCTTATGGTTTTTCTTTATTTACATTACAATTATGTACCGTATATAGCTAATTGTCTTTCTTGATATAATTTTTGTCTCTAGCTATCTTTTTATTTCAGCTTTATAATACAAGTATAATTATTATCTGGACAGTGAATCAATTGAAAAAAATAATGTAGCCTGGTTTTCATAAACGTTCGTTAATTAAAAGTAGCCGAACCTGTTGGTAACCCTTACATCTTAATATTATTACTATATCGCGTTCCAATACACGCATGTTTTTTGCTTTTTCTGCTGTAATGGTTTATCGTATTAATACAATAGTACCAGCCCTATTCTCTGGGAAGAATACTTTTCTTATTTTTCTTTTTAGCTGTCATTTATGGTTGTGCAAATGCAAATTTTTGAGCTTTTCATTTGTGCGACTATTTTGAAGAACAATTTATTTTATTGTAGAGAATAAAGTTGGAATTTTAAGTTGTTGTTGTGCTGTTCACTTTTATTACTTTAAATTTATTGTAGGTATAATGCGTACAATGCGTAACTCAATTTTTAGCGAGCTATTCGATTACGTTGTTGTAAAACCGATGAATTAACAATGATAGGATAGTGGAGTTCATTGCCCATGAGAGCAGTGACTTATCACTTCTTATAAAGTTAAGGAAACTACATTTTCGACAATTTACCAAAAATTATCAAAGCCAGGTCTAGACTACTAAGTCTTGACTCTAGACTTAGCTAACTCTTGTTAACTGGTAGTAGTCTACTAGACTAGTAGTAACACTAACCAACAAGGGCAGATTACTTGTTATTTTGAGAGAGTTATGGTAAGCAGTGAGGCAGTAATTGATGAGATATGTGATGAAATTGGATTTCCCTTTTTAATTTGCATCTATTAACTACGTTATGCACTTGATATATGATGTGCATAGAAATTATAGACAACCGTGGACTTGGTGAAAGTAGGAAGCGTTATGTAACTACGTGAAGGCATCATTATGAATGCCTTTATGAATAAGGTATTTATATTCGCAGCCATATCTCGTGTTCATTTATTAGGGGTGCACTGATATTTTGTAGAGTATAATTTTCTTTTTCACGGGTAGGTACACCCCACCCATCAAAAAATTTATAAACCAATGGTGTTAAAAAAAGAGTTTTTTTTTTGTGAACAAGAAGAATATAAATTGAAGAATATACTTAATTATTAAGTGATAACGGATATTTTTTTTACGGAAAGGATGAATTTTATTAACACGTTAATAATGCAACGTACAGGAAGGCCAGCAAAAATATAATTTCTACTCAAAAAAGAAATAAAATGCTTATGTTGTTAATGCTGAATATTATGTTGAATGGTAAGCAGAATAAATACCTACATCAGGTCATGAGCAGGACAAGACCAGCGGACTATAGATATGAAATAAAGATCTTTACGGCCAGAAAAAAGGTAAATAAATGCTGTCCATTTAAACACTGAATATCACATGTAAAAAATTACGAAGGGCGTGTCCGAGGCGCAATGATCGATAGTGGTCGCGATTCGCATCGCGAGATCAATATCGGTGCATTGTGCGAATAATAATATATAATACGGTTTGAAAGGCCCATCATCAGTCTTGTTCGCAGTCGATTTTCATAATCATGGCCTTAAACAAGAACCTCATTACGACACAAATGCTCACGCTCTATGCCATTCAGACACCAATGACAATGATGAAGTATCAACGTGCGATATTAAAGTAGAATGATATTGTATCAGGCTCGAATAACTTCATATGTATGCATAAAATACAAGAAAGAATGCTGAGTAATCAGGAGTACTTTATTGTAAAAGATATCATAATATTTGACACCATAAATCGCAAAATAGGTAACTTTTAAGACAAGTGTCTCCTATAAAACTTGGTCGTATGGATAAAATATCGTTAGCTGGGTTGTGAATAAAGTATCGTACTGTCGAGTGTTCCTAATTTAGAACAATATTTATAAGTGTTGATTTTAAACTAATATTTAACGCTAAATATAAATTAATAATTACGATCAATTTGAGAACAACGTTACGTATTAATAAATATGCGTGGGACGGAACGTAAGATCCACCGCGGAAAAAGGCGGTCTATCGATCTGTCAAGTTGGCAAGTCATTGTCAAATTCGCAGCTGAGCGCGGTGTGCTCACGTCAGAATTCGTCTTCGTAGCAAACGTAGGAATAGCAAGTAGAAATAAAACACGTCAGTATTATCGTATTTAATAATAGCGAACCGAGAAGTATTCTTCCTTTTTGCATAATTTACACATAACATAAAGCGGCTGTGAGATAACTTGACTTGTAGTCATAAAACGGTGTACGTTTAATAAATAAATAATTGGTGCGCGAAATTGATGGTGGGTTACAAAATTTTGTTAAAACATACGAAATATTGACTGAAAGTGAACGTGTTTTGTAACGTCTTGTTTATTTATCGGTTTTGCAGGGTTATCCCGACATGGAGTGTCAAGTGAGGTTACTTTTATCTGTTATAAGCTGTATTGTTGCTATGATATCTTCGGTGTCGACCGTGCAGCCGTCCGGCCTGAACCCGAGTATATTGACACAATCATCAAACATCGGCGACTGCCACGCATGTAAGATATTCATTGATTCATTCAACAAAGGCTTAGACCGCACATCTCGGGGTAAGTTCGAAGGTGGTGACGCTGCGTGGGAGGAAGAGAAACTAAAAAAGTCTTACAAACGGAGCGAGATCCGTCTGGTTGATATACTTGAAGGGATATGCAGTGAGCAGAAGAAACACTCTGTACAATGCTACAATATTGCTGAGAAAGCCGAGGAGTATATTGAAGCCTGGTGGACACAGGACCCGGAAGATGCGGAGGACCTGTTTACTGCCATCTGCATAAATAGCTTGGAGGTCTGTTGCCCTAAGCTCCACTACGGCAGAGAATGCACTCCTTGCCCTGGAGACCACAACAACATTTGCAGTGGCAATGGCAAATGCAGAGGCGATGGCACAAGAAAAGGCAACGGTACTTGCCTATGTGATAAAGGTTACGTCGGATCCAATTGTGAGGACTGTGCACTAGGCTACTATCTTTCATACAAAGACGACACCAAAATGCTGTGTTCACCGTGCCACCAGTCTTGTCTCGGTGGCTGCAGAGGGGCGTCACAGAAGGACTGTGCTGCGTGTAAACCTGGCTTTACCTTTGACGTGGATGAAGGCTGCCAGGACATAGATGAGTGCAACGACGTAACCAAATGCAAACCGAATGAGTTCTGTCTAAACTCTCTTGGTTCGTACAAATGTATGGAGTGTGATAAGTCCTGTGACGGTTGCCACAGCGACGGGCCGGACATGTGCCGGAAATGTGCAAAGGGCTACTCAAAGAAAGGAGAACTCTGTTTGTCTGATAGAGAAGAAGAGGACCTACAGTCCGAACAACTCACTAACACTAGGTAAATAACCATTTTTTAATTGCATAAGTTGTGTTGTTTCAAATATAATAATCAATTTTATAGACTTAATGCAAGGCAAACAATTTTTTTTTAAACGCTTTCGACACTCAAAGCCCCACAGTAGGATTTTCCCCTGTCTCGTAGGTGCCAAGGGCACATGCATATATGAATACACAAACACGCAGACCCAGAACAGAAATCTAAATTAATCATTTAGATGTCTGTCTGGCCGGGTATCGAACCCGGGACCCATTGTGCATCAGACCGGTATGGTAACCGTTCTGCCATGCGGATCGTCAATGAATGCAAGCAATGTTTTTGTGTTGGCATTTTGCTGCTTAAGTCCAACAAAGGATGGGTTTTGCCACCTCTGCACCTTGTTTGTGCATGTTTTTTGTTTTACTGCTATTATTTGACGCTGCTGCCCATCTCTTGTTTTAATTGGTACGTCAATCAATCAAGCATTCAAATAAAATTTTAATAGCGTAAAATCATTGGTTATTTATCACATTATGTAGCATTTGGATCACATACTGGAAGGAAAAGTATGCAATGTTCTAATTTTTGGCAATTTTTATTTAGTTTAATGTTTTCTATATCTTTTACAGAAAAGAGGAGCTCTAAGATTTGAGTGTGAGCTTTGTTAATAGGTAATCCTTGAATTTTAATTTTTGGTGCTGGGGTATATTTTATTAATTTTTTTTTTATATATTACATTATTTATACTTTGTATTGGACATTATAACGGCTAAATATTATTTTGTGTATATTTTAATTATTGTTGTTTGTATACACTGTATTTAATTATGTACAATACATTTCTTTATAACAAAACCGAGTACTAATAACTATGTGTATTACAACTATTATACTAACCTGGTCAAAAAATATATATACTACAAAAACAATCAAGGTGAAGACTCACATGGCAGATTGGTTGCTGTACCTTTCTGCTTCAATGACAATTCCGTATCAAACTGGATAAGTTGACAAGTTGAAAATGGTCATTTTTCAAGGCAGCCATTTTAAAGTTTCGAGTTTTATCTGTTTATTTAATTGTAAGTTAATTGTTGTTTTATGTTTTTAAATACTTTTTTATTGCAAAATGTTACATATTTTAGTTGTATTTTTCGGATAACATAAGCATATTTAATAGTTTTACTGTATTTGAAAAGACCTAATGTGAAACAAAAAAAAATTTGCAAGTCAACTTATCAATATATTCACGCTTGGTATGGAATTATGGGTTCACTTTCCACTCAGTGAAATAGATGGCTGTTATTATTCTGAGTGTGGTTCTTATTAGTCTATGAATTCATGGTATTTAACTTGTTAATGGAGTTTACCATCACCTATCAATGCTAGAACAGTGTATGGTGTAGTCGCCAATATGATAGCCACATCTATATCTGCAAATTAATTATGTAATTCAATAGAAAGATGTGGTTGCGGGCTTACGTACATAAGAACAACCATCTTAATCCTCAGGAGTGATGCATCTATGATAAGCTTCAAGTAGAACCCTGTTCTTTGTTCTATTTTTGCGACTTAAAAAAAAGTGTAAGTGTTAGTATATTTACTTATTTTTTTTCAAGGTACTTGACTTACGTTGGCCTGCTCGTTGCTACAGGAATCTTGCTGCCAAAGGCGACACAACTAGGAACTATTGTGGGCATCATGGTGTTGACGTACATAGTCGGTGCGGAGTACTATTGCATGATAAATGGCCACATGGGCCTTATTAACTTAAAAGAGTTTGATCTGTCACAGATGTTACGATTGTAATAATGATACATTGTGTAAAGTGCAATATTATATTTTAAAATCCAACTGAAATCCAATCCAATGTAATACGAATCTTATTGTGTTTTTACTTCCATGGAAAGCTACTTTGAAGGAGAGTTTTGTTCTGCTTTAATCGGAGTGTGTCAAAAACCCCAATGTCTTAAGGGTGTGGTGCTTCGCACCTAGGGTCGTAGGGCTTATAGGCGCCACTGGTAAGGTTAATATTGTGCCCTCAAGTTTTAAAATCTAGACGCTGTCTTTTGGACGTCTTATTTCAAAGACTATTTGGAACTAATACATGGTACAAATGTAATGTTTATCCATATATGGGGACATTTTATTCGACAAAATGCCCGTTACAATAGTGCCCTAGTAGTCCCTCAGACCCTAGCTACGTAGCTGGTTGTGAAACAGAATAAGGTAATGTATGGGTATTATTATCTTGGTTCCTTAGCTCCTTGTCTAAGTTTGGTTTTAAATGTGCTTGTTCTGTATATAGTCTCTTTAAGATTAGGACTACACGCTAATTTTAGGATTATCTGAGACTAAATTTTAATGAACCAAGATAGTGCACAAGACCTTATTAAGTCTTATATTAAATTAGTTAAATATACACGTTTAGGCATTTATGTAATAAAATAGTTAGTGATAGTATAATTACACACCTAAGTATTTATGGATTAACGTGAATGGTTAATGAAATAGTTCAATGAAATGTGTAACAATAGCTGGTTTATTGTTTGTGTAATTTGTGTGGATGTTAAATTATTTTGAGATATATGTGTCATTTAGGTGCTCAAACGTTACTTCCAAAATGTATTTGTATTTTTATTAATTTAGTAATGATGAAATAGGTTACTGTTTCCAATTTTTGTACTTTGAAAATACGTAAAATAATGTGCTAAATTGGATTCCATAATATTCACACAGAATTCATGTGTCGTAGCTATGTAGTTTATTTATTAGTAATATAACGCCTCATGTAATCAATATGTATGAATGTAGATCATGGTGAAAGTATGCGTAGTATAATTTTCACTCATCTGACACTATAGAAAAGTTCAATGAAATGTGATACAATGAATTATTTATATGTTTATATTTTTTCTATTCGATACATGATTATGTTACTTCTAACAATATTTTCTAATTTATTGAAAAGACTTCTTACCAAGAAAAGAATTGTTCTATTGATTATTAAATCCTACTTAGCGCGCCAAATACACTAATGATCATTTGAAATTTACAGTATATTACCTTTACAATATATTACGAATTTACACTGAAGAAGGTGACCAGTCTTCTATATTAGCAATACATATATTATGCATTAACATTTATGTTCCCACGTTTCATTTACTCGCAAGATCGTGCTGTGAAATAATTTGAATAAGTCCATATTGTAATTATGTATACCTGTGTATTAGTTATAATGTCGTCCTGGAATAAAGAATTTTCTTTAATCTGTGGTTTAATATTTTAATACTGTTACTCTCGCATAGAATTAAGTGAAGTTATTTAGTTTGGTGAAGATATTTAGTTACTTATATAAAGATATGTTCTTGTTCCTGCCGAATGTGAAACTTAAACTTAATTTCGGATTAGTAATTTTGGATAACAATTTCTATTCAATCAACAACTACCTATACCTATTTCTTAATCAAACTCCCAACTGTAATTGACAAAAAATCTAGGAGTTCGTATCACCTATGTAGACTGATTATATAACACAACTACTAGTTGGTAAAAACACAATTATGTATATTTGTGTAACATATCGATGTAATGCGGTCACGCCCGTCAATAAAACATTATGAGCCGACCGTGACACCGTTTAGCGTTCGCACATTCATGTACAGTTTGGGTTTTAATTCATAAGTGCTACGCTGTCTGGAGGTTATAGTAGGATTTATCCCAGGGCAGATAGATTCTCCATTAGCAGTGGCGTTTTTCATGCTATAAAATGTTTATAAATTCAACGTTCGCTATTATGTAACCGTTTTTGATATTCCTTTTTCTATATTTAAATATGTCTAACGCAGTACTTCGCTTAATAAGTTGACTATTTGGTTTATTAGGGTCCTTTAATCCTTTATCATATCTTTTTTGTTTAGAAATACTTTTTTTACTTTTATTTGATTTTAAAAGCTATTGTTACTTTCGGGAATTGAATTAGAAAGCGCAACATAAGTGATCGTGTAAGTGCGTGTTAATCGGTTAATACCTACTATATTAGTACCTACTATAGTAGTGATGCTTTTCATAAAACAATATGTTAAAAATATGAAATATGTCGGCAATCTTCATCTGTATACTTGTTTCAATAATATTTTAGGTTCATCCATATTACAAATTATCCGCAAAAGCTTTTAACTTATTTCGACTCCTGTCAATCACTGCCCACGAATTGCGCAATGGGAGGTAGTCTTATGCAAATTTGTTTTAAAGACTCATGAATACATTAACTATTACATACTTATAACTTTTGTTACTGAAGACTTTCGTCTTAGATAAATATTTTATTATCTGATTTATATTTTAATATTTTTCAATATATCTGAGAATTTATAGATACTTGTAGGGTGAATTGGATCATTGGTCAATTGGGTGGACCCCTAAAAACCTTTAATATTATTGCGTTTAATAAGTTTAAACAAAAAATGAACAGAATTTACCTTAAGCTCTCTTTATTTTCGTGCAAGTTCCGCCAAATCGGTACAGTCGTACAGAGGATCCTCTATAAATTCAGAAAAAAACCTGTATAATTTATTAATTTAGAGAGAGAGAGAGAGATCCTTGAATTACTAAGTATATTATAGGTACCTTATTATGTACTTAGTTTTTGTAAGAATATAATTTTGACGGACGATGAACTTAGCGCCAATGTTTTAATACCAAATCATTTTTATTATATGATACGATATGCTACGTTAATTGGATATAATGGTGCAATGAACCCACAAGATAAGTACCTACAGCAAGCAAAAACTTTAGTTGCATGGAATCAATACACGTAAAACAAAAACAGTAACATATTATTTAAGTGTTGTACATACATCAATGGGCACGTATTATGATATAAGGTATGTGATAACTACACTTCATGGACGTACCTACATAAAGGTAAACTTCTGCGAATTAGTACTGCTAGGAAGGTATTATAAAAACAATGTTTTGTGGAGTTTTCGACAACCTACGGAGGTTTTTTAGCTTTCGTGATCTTAAATGTTTATATAACGGTTTCCTCCCACCTATTTACATTCATAGACCATATAGAAAATTTCTTTCTCAAGAAATGTCTATGATCGATGATTACGATCGCTTACAACACGCGACTAAACGTTTGCTGACCATAAAAGATGACTTATTATCCATTTACGACGCCTCAGATATTCTTACTATGCATCTATTGCCTTATTGGTCCAGGACATCGACGAATTAACCGTATAGACTTCTAATAGTTGGACATTTATCATAAGGATAAGTCAGTGAACTTGTTGTGGATTGCGAATGGAGGGAGGGGGGATGGAAGATTGCTTTCTGATTGGTTGATTGACTTGTGCTGAACATTCATTGGCACAGAGAAGCGCGTCTTATTACGTGACCAATCATATTCTACATAAGATAATAGGATGTATATCGTCAGACCTATTTTTCTGATGCGATATCAGAGCGCTTAGCAGTCTGTTTGGTTGCTTCTATGACCAAGAAGGCCTGCTCTTATACGTAATTTACAGGCTATATGTAGAATAGCCGTGCAATCAATAATTATCCTCCGGCGACGGAAGCTTAACCGGTCTAGCGTCTAATGGTGGTTCGAGCAAGTTGGCTGCGATTGTGGTGCATGCGATGCAGTTATCCCTTTACTACGATTATATTAACAGAACGAGCGTAAAGGTTTCTAATGCTACGCGTTGAGTTTATTTTAAGCCGCTTAACCCAGTATTCTCATAGATAATCTCCGATTTATTCAAAGTATTTTCTTATGAAGTCCTGCCGACTACACGCTTCGATTCATAATAAAATTACTTGAATTAAATTTACGAGTTTAACTTACTCAATTAAGAGTTGGTTGGTTGATTACAATAAACAATTATCTAATTTCCATTTTATTATAATCTGTAAGATAGGATACTCCTAAAAAGTTTTTCATATTGTCTGTGGTCTGTACATTACCAAAATATTTATGTTTCTAATATAGCGTATATTGGAACGTGACGACTTCTGTAGCGACTTTTTTTTCTTATGATAGTTATTTTCTACATCGGGTTGATGTTGTCTCATAGGACTTCGATTTAATACGTTTCTCGCAACTACTTTTATCTATTATATTTTATGTCATTTCACTTGCGATCTTAAATACCACGGGACACAGGAGTAAACTCCTCTATGGCGACTTGGCTATAGGAATGTTAATAACAAGTCCGAAGTAGCCAGCATCGTAGCAGCGTGACATCTCAATGCACGAGTTATCTTATCGGAACGGGTCCGGCCAGCTCTTCCGGGATGTCCTTCGCGCTAAGTGGCTACCTTACTTTGTTGATGCATGCGACCACTTACAAATACCTTCTTTAACATTTGCTTAGTGTTAAGCGTTTTGTACTGTTTTGTTTAAAGAGTATAAGAGACACTTGCTATGTGGTGTAGATCTTAAATATCACTCTCTGCCTGTAAATGTCTTAAGAGGACTACGGATCGACAGTAGCGTCTTTTGGTACCTATAACATGCAAGCCAGTCGCAATGAATACTTATTCGCAAAAAGAAAACCTATTAAGGGAGGTCTGTGTCCAGTTGTGGATCTCATAAGGATGAATGGATAGCATCTATGAGCGATCTCAATTCAGATATAAATATACATTTATCTTGTGAAATGGACATCATTCATTTCGTAAACGAAAGTGCCGACCAGAAAAAAAAGGAGATTCTTATTGGAAACAATGTCCTGAAATTTTTTTACTCTGACAAGGAACGTCTACGATTAAGTCCCAGGCTGCTATTTGAGTATGAAAATACAAAAAATAATTATTTTCCTATACTTATGAACTATTATATTACGTTATGTTATATAGCACCTAAATGTAAATAGCGTGCATTTAAAATTAATCATAAACCAAAAAAGTGCTTTGGATTGTAGAATCAAAAATGAAGTGGCGTAAAATAGTAGAAAGCTAAAGATGCAATTATAAAGCGTAAAATCATAAAAAAATACGACAAAAGACAATACAAACAGTAGAAAGCCTTAAATAAAGATCGCGCCATTGTTAATTTTGTGCATGGGAACATGTTTAATGTCGTAATAAAATATGCAACCGCTTCACTTTCGTTTCAGACAATACTCGATTATGATCTTAAATACTTTGATCTGGGTCCAGTTTTTAAGTGATTTATGTAGCGTGTAAAAACATTTGACAGTTAAAGGGCAAAATCGAAATTCTCCAGATATTAGTCTGACCGGGGCTCGAACTCGGAACCCACTGCGTATTAGACCGATTTGGTTACCGCTCCGCCACGCGGTTCGTCTATTGGTTTTATGCGCACTTTAGTACCTATTAATGGAAAATTTTAGTTACCTAAGTATTTTCGAAATAAACCGAAACTTTAAGGAAGATAGTTGTCTTATCTGGGGTTGATCACAGGTTTCCATGAACGGCATTGGTCACTTAACATCAAGTGGACTGTGTGCTATTATAAAAAAAATGTCAGGCGGTGAAATTTGAAGGTAGAACTCTAAGTAGTTCAACTCCGGCGGCACCACCGCCACACCTATTTCTGTCTTATAACAGCAATGTTAAGCACTGCTGTGTTCTGATCTGAAGGGTGTGGCAAGGGAGACATACTTATTCGAGGCGTTTCACTTCAGTCCTTAGGGGTAGCAACGCTCCTGTGGTCAACCTCAGGTAGGACCTTATTTATTTATTTATTATCTGGGGTTGATTACAGATGTCCATGGGCGGCAGTGGCCACTTACCATCAGATTTGCATGCTCGTTTGCTACTTCGATCATATAAAAAAATCTACATGATTATGAATTTTTAGAAATTTATTATTGTCTATATTTTGCTTATAGTTTATGAAAGATCACAAGTGGCCCGCTAAATTCCATATACATAATGGCGGAGTTTATTGGCTAAGTTGAAATATTCGCGCCATCAACTGTTGGATAACCGACGTCTATTATGCTGGTTGCGTTGATAGCGTGGTTTACCGTTGACGACCGCCCATTACAGTTATGAGACGTTTAATGTTCACGACACGATTATCTTGTAGAGGTCGTGTCGCATTTGTTATGGTGAACTTTAGTTAGTCTGAAATTTGTTTTCATATCGGTTTATATCATATCAACATCCTCATTAGACATAATACATACCTATGTATGTATTATGTCTAATGAGGATGTTGACAAAATCTAAGAAAATGGAACCTGTATATCCATTTTATCGTCGTAATGGTCACACTATTAATACAAATGTGGAATTAAATGTCTCGTGGTCATGTCATTAACTGCCAAATGTTAGATGACTTAATTCGATTAAAAATGTTTTAAATAATATCTACTAGAGTTCGTAAACAAAATCGTAAGGTCTGAAATGTAATACTTAGCAGTTTAATGTTAAAAAATAAAATGTTCTGACACAAATACCTAATAGTAATTTTGTTAGTTACTAAAAGTTATAACTGCATACAAACAAATTTTATTTAACTCATCACAAGTCGTTACGTCACATTTACCAAAAAGGACGTTTGAAGCAATATGGTATTACAACACAGATTAAAAAGCCCACTTAAAATGTCGAAACGCACCATCAAAGTGGGGCTGGACGTCCATTAACTATTAGTCACAGGTGCGTGGGCTAGCCTCTAGCCGCAGAATGCGGAAGGGCTGTATTATTTTCTATTCAGATCTGCATCCGGTTGCTTTTTTCATTTTAATGCATATTAGCTGTATATTCGTGTAATCTTTGCCTGAAAATAAAGGTACATAATTAAAAAAAGTGAGGCGGGAAAATAGTGAAATCGCTATATTGTGTTTATGTTTATTATTTTATATTATTTGTCGTACTACGTTTATTATATTCCGTGGTGTGCGTCAATCGTGCGATGCCATAACAAAGAAAAAAAAATATATTGGCTTTGTACTGTGTGACTACGCCATTTTATTGCCATATTTAATCACAGGCCTTTGAAAGGAAATGCTAGAGATGAGACAACATTATATTTTCCATTTTTTATGTGTTTCAGTCATTATAAACTCAGTATGTATCTAAAATAGTCTTAAGCATGACAAGTTTATCACGATTCGCGAGAGATGTGACGTTGTTTGCGATCCACTATGAGACTCGCCTAACAGGTTTCTTGCGAGAATAATGTTTATAGCTAGCAACACTGTTTTTCCTGGCGACATAAACAAATAGAAGCATTCATCATTGAAGTTTTTGCGTGTGTCTCGCTAACTTGAAGTAAATGCTAAAATATTGGCGGATTAATTCAGACATAGTTCACCAAGAGACAGCTTTTAATAACACCTACCTTCTTTTAATTTAGGTATACACTTTTATTAAGAGTAGGTACTGATCAAATGATATAAGTTTGCATCCATTACTTTTGTATCTTGGTATGTATTTTGAAATAAACTTAAAACCCTATAATTTCGCCTTTAATTGGGTATTTACTTTATTACGCTAAAATAAGATACGGCTTGCTACATTTTAAAGCTTCTGAGACATGTACCTTCTTGGAACAGACGGACAAAAAGTAGTACCAAGTGCATTCATGAGTGTTTGTTTTTCAAATTCTGGTATTGAAAACCAAATTGGCTAACGGTAGTGTTAGATGCAAGAGAGGTGTGATGTATCAGATAGGTATCTTCTATTGTATAAACATCTCACAAATAAATTAATTCTGTCTGAATACAAAATGGCAAATTTTAAACTAGCGAAACGATTCAATATGGAAGTGTTATGAAAAAGTAGAGCATTTTACATAATCTGTTATACCGTTAAGGGTTTTTGTGTTAGAGATAAAATGTGATCATTTGTTATAAACATAGTGACTGCGACTTTTTTGTTTTCACTGTTGGGAAAGTGTCTGTTACCAAACTGGATGAAGGGGTAAAACTAGGAACATTATAAAGCTACTTATTTTATTTCGGACTTGTGCTTCGGACTTGTGTAAAACGTGTCGAAGTTTATTAAACGTTTAGATAATCGTCGGCACAAATCCTTAATTATTTATTAAAACAAATACCGTACAATTATTTAAATTCCAAGTTTCATTCTTAAAATATTGAATTTGTTAGACACTTCACATGTAAAACCTACTAGTATCATTAAACGGAACGATGGAGCGGCGCCTGCCAGCTCACGTTTCGTGATATGGGACACGACTGCAAACCTTTACGGCACTTGTCTATGGTGAGAATATTCTATTGAAAACCTTTATATTGAGGCTTCCTTTTACCCGTTTGAAGTACCTCAACTTTGTTAGAATGATACTTAAGTACACCTAAATGTGTTTATGCTGGTAGTCTAACCTGAAAATCGGAAACTTTGTGTAGTAGGTAAAGTGAACTTTTTAATATTCAGTATAGGAACAAACCTGGTATTTACAATCAGCCAAAATAGATGTGCTGGGTTTACCTAATCCAGGCTGGCATTAGTCATCTAGGTGCCCCGTTGAAGACACTTATTTGGCGCCCTGCAATTCAAACGTGTGTGCCCCGGGCGAGTCACACATTTGATGTCTTTAAAGCCCCATGGAGTGCAAGATATTTCGTTTTTTTGAACATGCGTTGGCACCGTATGGGACCTGGTGCCCCGCGGATCGCCCGGGTCGCCCCCTCCTAAATCTGGCACTGTACCTAGTTATATAGGTAGGATAGAATTTTTGTTGGCTTTGAGATCAGACTTAAGTAGTACCAATGAAAAAAATAGTTCAAAACCAGCCTCTACACTATTTTAATATATTAGGACAATACATTAGCTATCAGTGACAACCTTTCGTTGAAACTTTCGATATCGCAAGCTGTAGGTCAGATTCGAATTCAAGAGAATCTTAAATTGAGGTCGAGAGAGACGGAGATATATCCCCTCCGGCTAACACTGCTTTTATCAGCTGATGCCAATGATAAGAGCATTCAAAAATATCATTGCCTCAGAACCACAACTTTCAATTGTATACGTATCTACATATACCTATAGCTTAAATTGGTATGCTAATTGGTGATGTTTCTTAGCAACGAAGTCGAGTTTTTGATTTCCAAAGTATTTGTTTAGGAAGGGCGGGTCTGGCCGCAAATGTCAAAGAAGTCACATTGACAGGACCTTGGAGCGATTCCAGGGAAACAGGCTCCTGACAAAAAGTTGGGACCTCATTGAAATATTTAATGCGTGCTTGAAGTAAGAAAAAGGTAAACGAGTTTGGGAAATCGACTTTTTGTGAGTCCATTCTTTTGTTTCTAAGTTGCTTTTGGCTGTATTTAGGTAGGTTCAGGCCGCAATCGTGCTGTATTTTTTTCTGATGTTTAGTCGTTATGTTTCGACTGAGATAAAGCAAAACATGATTCAATAGATTTATTTTATTTAGAATTAAGAGGATTAAAATCCAGTATTATTATAAGTTAATCTAACAATCTGTTACATTAGGTACATAAATTTACTGGCAATAATTTAAACATGTACTTAACCAAAATACTTCTTTGTTG
This sequence comes from Urbanus proteus proteus, assembly GCA_018251915.1. Taxonomy (NCBI): domain Eukaryota; kingdom Metazoa; phylum Arthropoda; class Insecta; order Lepidoptera; family Hesperiidae; genus Urbanus; species Urbanus proteus. The sequence goes on from DWPV01000032.1 coordinate 54,606, forward strand.
CAGATAATCGACCGCACGTCTTCAATGTTACCCTTGACCGGGGTATCCTGCAACGGAGACGTTAAATAAACGAGGTAAAGACACAATGCCATTGTTACACGGCACGTTGTCAATAAATATTCTCCCAAGAATAACATAATTCGTATGGAAACCCTAATAAAAATACGCAATGACTCGACAACATGTTTATGATTTGCAAGACAAAAACGAACATAAAATCTTTATCTTAACAAAATATGTAAGAACACAGTTGTTGGTTAACTGATGCAGATCTCTGAATATAAAATAGACTTCAACGTACGCCCATACGAGCGGCGCAAATAACCACGCGCATACTACTTTTATCAATTAAAACACAATGTCGCGTACACGCCTCCAGTTTTACATCGCATACATTTCAGCAATAAAACTGCAGGAGATCAGTGCGCTGATTGTTATAGCATGTTCTATAAACCAATCAGAAAAATAAACAATCCAGGCGAAAACCTTCCCTATACCTCAATAATAACGCGCATCCCGGCTACTAAAAATATTTTTCAGTCTATGAGCAAAACGAAAATGTATGTGGGCCACAGACAATATAGAACATACGGCCATGTTGCTTGTCTATGTGTTAAGATTTATGGCGCGAGCACAGCTGTAATTCCGCCATCTTTAAATATTTTTTTATCGTCTCGTTTGCTATTTTAAGCAGAGTTATTTTAAGGGTCTCGCGATGAGAATATTTCATGCAACTGAATTGCAAAACTCTCCGCTTGCGTTGTATCAATGATTTAATTTAATTCAAAAGGATTTTTCATAGTGATTGCTATATAAAAAGGCATTCAAGCGATGACCTTTAAGTTGGACGTTTATACGCGAATATTTTAAGCATTGGGAATTCCACTCACAGCGACTTCTTTCGAATCGGTCGTCTGATGACGTGCATAGTTGCATATAAATCACACATGAATTTAGACAAC
>DWPV01000033.1:0-54430 GCA_018251915.1 Urbanus proteus proteus
GCATCAAAATCCGTTGCGTCGATTAAAAGATTTAAGCATACATAGGGATATAGGGACAGAAAAAGCGACTTTGTTTTATACTATGTAGTGATTTCTTCCTACCTTTTTACGTAGGTACCTGATACACGTAACGTAACATTTTGATTATTTTCTTAATACATACTATTAAACTGTACTTTATAAACGTATTCAATACAACGTAGCTTGAAAGCTATGAAAGAATCACTGTTATTGAATTTTATTTGTAAAACAAGCAGATTTTGATTTATGTTCTGCAAAAACGATAGCGTGTCGCCGCGTTCGCGCGTCGTTCTAGACTCTACTAGAATATTCAATTTTACAAGCAACTTGCGATATCAAACAATGTCTATAACGGGGAATAAGTTTACCTTTTAACTATAGATAAGTTAAGTTTGATGAGAAATTAACTGTATAACTATAAGAGCTAGCTAGCTCTAAAGAGGACGGTTTAAACGATATTTGCTTAGAGTAGAGTCGGAAAATTAATACTAGTCTTTTGGAATAGTATCGTTTGATTCGATGGAGAGAGGATGAATAAAAGAAAGAAATTTTGTTCGTACTGCGTTCATTCATCGCTTAGTTCACTTTATACATGATAGTATAAGTATTTGACAAGTTTTTAAAAATCCAAAACATATTTAATGTTTCTTTGTCAGATTATGTTGATAATTATTATCTTGTATCTTATATCGTCAATCTTACGTTTTTCCTGAAAGAAGTAGGTACACCTATTTGGAACATGGTATTAACGCCGTTCACCAACTTTATCATTCTTGTCCAAATTTTAATGTTTCTGCACTAAATTTTTCAGGGCTTTTGGCCTTAAATTTGTATAAAATTGAGTCATCAAGATGAGCTACAACCATAAAAAAGATCATTTACATATACTAGTGTTGTATTACTCAGTTTAAATTGTAAACAACTAAAGCTTCGTTTACTGAAACAAAGAAGTACCTTAAACCACCTTTTGCTAGACTGCAGGTGTCTCGATTAGAATCTAAACAAATGCAATGTAGGTACCCATTTGATACGAACTCATTAAAGAATTTATGTGCCTTCCCTGTAATACATTTAAATCGAACACAAGTATACAATCGATCCATTATTCCGGCTTTAAAATATTAGATACTTATTTTATTTACGTTGCTACGTAAATTGTTTTAATGAACAAACCGATGTGTTTACTAATCGCTGTTACAGATAGAATGCAAGTTTATTCGTCCCATATGAATGAGGCAGGTGGAAAATAATCATGTTCTACTACCAACCGCTACAATGACGCTAATCTTCACTACTAACATTTGTCGACCATTCATCACGTTCGACGACCATAATTTTCACATTTACTTACCAATTTGTATTTTTTAACTATTTGTCATCGTTAACGAACCAGGAATAACTCTTCATCAACATCGCATTGTCTTCAAATACTAATAAATTATGTCCATCACTTTTTTCTTAGCCAGAGACGTTAAGCAATTGAAATTACTTTTTTTAACCTCGACTGCTACGCTCCATGAATTTTTCTTATAGTCCTAGTTCGCCTAGCCTTCGCCGCCTAGTCGATTCAACAAAGTCTACTTTATCACAGTAATTATTTATAATAATCAACTCACAATCACAACAGTAATTAATAATGAAAAAGAATTTAAAAGCTCGTAACATGTTGTCATAACGCCTACGATACTATTAATAAAGAATGGCGATCGTTTAGTACCTACCTGTGTTGGCGCAACTATTGTTTTATAACATTGTTGTGGCAAAAATATCTCGGGCGAAAGCTACTAGATCGGAAGGAATAAGGTCACGTATGTCGGATAATATTAAGTGGACGCAGATATGCCGTTTTCGTGACTTAGATATAAAACTGATACGAAGTAATATTGCAAAATGCAAAACACGATTCGTGTATTATGATTATGAAATATCTATCAGACCACTTGTGGGGAACACACCGTTTCATAAATGCAATTTAGATGATGTATTGCAATAAAAGTAGATACAGTTTGTACCATACAATCATGTAACGGAGAAACAGACTATTGAGCGCTTATGAAAACGATATTGTAAGTTTGCGTTTTCCTATTGATTCTTGATTTCACCTTTACTATTAAATTGACGATGAATATTAAGTGGGTAATTATGTATTTTCCTCTTCTTAGTTTCTGCACGCAATGGAAACTTAAGATTGTTGTTATTCTTTTCCAAATACAAATATTCTGTTAATAACTGAAGATATTTAGACAATGTGAAGAATATTACAAGACATAAGAGTAGCTACTTTCAACCCCACAACTATTTAGTGTATTCATTGAAAAAAGTAACATGCACGGGGGTGGCTACGAACACAACCGCCCAGAAACAACTCGTCTATAAACTACTAAAACCATTACGTTGTCGTGAGTATTTTATGTCATTTTAATTGGCGCCTGAATGATATAAAAGCTCAATGTTATACTTCCTCGGCCACAAATCCCCGTTCGGTTTCAATTTCTAACGGGCCGCACCGGGAACTGTTTAAATCATGCGCCTGCGCCGAAAATAAACTGCGCGCGATCACTTCTCCGCCGCACCGTAAATTCACTGCTAATTTACAGCCCCTCAATGTTATAAATAAATAAATATTCGTCGCCACGCTACATCCTCGGCTGACAAAATGTGCCACCACTTGTATGATTCTGTCATAACAGATCCTTCGTTATGGGACCGCCTAATGGATCACACCGAACGCTCCTCGCGTACTGTTAGAATATTGTGCTAATGATTTTGCCTATTGTTGTCAAACACACATGTCCAATTTATCTTCGAGAAGAAAGCCTTTGAAACGCTCGAGATTTATTATGACGTGTAGCGGTATTTAATTCATAGACGATTTAGCCGTTTACGATTTTCTGTGTGCCGGCCATTAGATATAAATGTAAAAGGCAGGTGAAATGAATCATCAGCCCTCGATTAGATGTAACACATTTGACGCAGCGGGACGACGTCTTCTCGCTTTATTTTATTTTACAAGCGGCGAATAAGTTTATTTGAACTGGTTCGAAGCAGTTCGTTTTAGTGCAATCAATCTTGCAGCGCTCCATAGAGTGCAATGATAGTTTAATACCGAGAAGTCACAAATTATTCCGCCACTTTCGATGGTGGGAAGTTATCGGGTGCCAAGTGGCTGAGGTAAAGAAGCAGCCGCGCTCGCTCCGTGCCAGCGAGCATTGGTAGGATTGTGGCAGCTATTGTAATACAAATTCCCAGCCGCTCCTACCATCTGTCTTGATGCCGAAATTCGAAAAACAATAATAGAAGAAGAGCTTCGCGACGATTAAAATGTAACGGTATCTGTGGTAGTGATGCGCTTTGTATCGATGGATCCTGGTATCATTAAGGACACTTATCCAGATTCAATCCAGAATGTTATAAATATAATTTTATAGCTGTTCCAAAAATATTCTTAGTTGTACTTGGACCTACGTAAAAAAATTACTTCATTTATCATAAAAAAATATGTATTAAGCAAACCAGAGCAATATTTAACGTTGGCACATACATTTCTGATACGTTATTATGTTTAGTCTCCAAATGTCTGCTAATTAACGGTCATCAAATAAATAACCATTTATCTTCTAGTCACATTCTTATTTATATTGATATAAAAAACCGTATACATCGATAGATTGGTTATGTATCAGCCAGCTCTATTGATATTTCGTGATGTTGCCAGCAGGCGGGGTTTGCGTGGTGCCAAGTATGGCGGGCGCGCTAATGTACCGTCGATGCTTCGTCACATGTTTTTATTGTCTGCAAGCATCGTCTGGCTATTAGGTGATGTATGCTAGGCTACGGTGAACCATGGGCCGAATAAAATAATAAAACTATGATGTGGAGACAAAGCAAAATAGGATTCGAAGTGCAAAAAAGTCATATTATATCAAGACATAATGTATGTATCATACATAGATACAAATTTTACATCAAACAAATTTAAATTATTATGTGACATTTTGTCGTATTTAAAAATTAATTTAATTTTAATCTAAGTAGGCATTAAAGATATGAGTATTATCTTATCACTAATTTATGGAACAAGTTATGATATGTTTATTGAATGATATTAATATTGATGAGATGATGTATTGCTCATCGCTATTAATAAATTTGAGCTGTTACTAACTTAAATAATAATATTTTAGTAGCTAAAGGTCTTAACTGTCTAAATATCTGACTTAGTAACAACTCATTATATATAAGTAGTAAGTTTCATATTGCATTTTCACTGATAAGTTCACGTTTTCTTTTTCGCATATTTGCACGACAGAGTACATTTTTGGGTAGGCGATCATCGCATTGTTTAGAATCCTCAACATACTCATCAAATACAGAAGTCGCGAACGTAATTTTATTGCTTAGCACGACAGTCATACTAATTCAGACGAACACACACGACGCTGTCCCAGAAAGGTATTCCGTGATATATTTGCAAACACTAAAATCGTTTTAGGGTTTGCAATTTGTAATAAATTATAAATTTATTTTCAATGAACAGTTGTTTAAAAAATTATAAAGATATACAACCCTAGGAATCGTAGCGTTAAAAATAATTGCCTTATTTGAAACCACAGCGCCAAGAGAGAATCCGTCTCAAATCAGATGCTCCGAATCGAGATCGAGTACATCCGTACAAGTACACATAACGTGATGTACATATGTGTACGTGAGAAGGGCTCGTCATGTTTTATTTATTCGCGGCTGAGTCGTAATAGAGTCGTGAGAGCGGCCGGCGCGTTTTTTGCCGACCGTAGCCCTCAGTATTGAGACGTCTCTGGATGCTGATGTCTTGTTGCCTGTCGGTACTATACGCTCGACATGACAGAGACACTTATTTCTCGACTTTTTCCCTACAAGCGACAGAAGAACTCGTTTACATAGACACTACATTAATATTTTAAAACGACCGTCCTATAGAATCGTAGCGAATATTTTTATAGTTAAGATAAGGTGAAGCAAAAAGCTGTCTTTAGAAAAGTATTTTTCATCAAAAGACCGTCGGATCCAGACAGCTGCAAGAGGATATTAAAAATCCATTCATCACTCCACCAGCAAAAAATAAGAATTCAGATTCACACTCGAACACGACGACTGCGAAATCTGGAGAGACGAGGAGGTATTTCCATCCGCCACCCCGCCCGATCCGTCAGGGTGGGAGCGCCTCCCTTTTGACAGGAAATGATTGTCTAATATTAGCTTTGTTATAAGGTTCCTCTTTAGGGATTTGAGCGTATCTTTTTGGACGTTCCACGCAGCTTAATATCGATTTTGTAGCGCCATGTCGTTAAATATCTATCCTAAGTTTGCGTTCATAAACAACCGGCATGTATACGGCGTACATTGATCTGAAAAATAAGGGTTTCTAGAGACGGTCTAAGAGTATACGTAAGTATCTACCATAAACATTTAATATTCTAAAACGCAAACAAGACGGTTAGATAAATAGCCTCGTTTACTGGTTATATTGCATGTTGTTTGACAACGTATAGTTACTGGCTACAAGTTATTTATATGTAAAAGCATACTAATTTAACCTAATTATAAACTTGTAGGTATTTACGCGGACCACCGACGTTTATAGCGAACGATTAATTCGTGAAGATAGACAAAGTGCTCGGATTTCGTCCGTGAAGATCATTCTTCGTTGCACGAATATACGTGAAAAAAATAGTGATCACTAAATTACGGAGAGAATTTCGGGTCAACGCCCGCGTCTAGCTTGCGTCTCGGAACATTTTTTGAACACCCCCGATTATCACAACAAAAAGTCGCCGCGTGTTTTCCGAAATAACCTCTCGAGTTTTATTTTGAATAAAATTTATTGGTGCGACATCTATTTCTGCTGAGCTTTCGTCAACGGTTACCGTTACGAGCTGAATAGAGGACTATGAATAGTAGCGTCCGACTCGATCCGTGTGGGTTACCTCGCATGATGACAGATTTGTGAATTACACACGTATTCAACACGACTCCGGAAGATATTTTTTTCGAACGTACAAAAAATATACTCGTTTATTTTTATTTAACTGGAGGAAAATGATCGTTCTTTTCCATTTATACCTACAGTTAACTGATCAACTAATAGACGAATCAAATGTAAGCATTGTTTAGTTTTAAACAACGAACAATCCGACTATTTTAATTAAAACATTACGCAACAACACAATACCGAAATATTAAAACAAATCAGAGAATTAAATTTCGAATGGCCAATGGTTGTCCGCAAAATATTTTTGTCGAAGCGGCAATAATGCGAAACTCGCATATTGCGCGATTCTCGTGTAGATAACAGAAATAATGGGGTTCAAAAATGAAATTAATTCCAGGTTGATGATTTCAAATTGAAAAGTCACATCGGCTCGCGCCATAATTCATGTTCCTGAAACGTGGCCGGGCGGCTGTGTCGGACGCGGCCAACAGGGCTGCGCCTTTTGTACTATTTTCGCCCTCATATTTTAAAATACAATTTTGTGTTACGTGTTTCATGAGGATATGGTTCTTTATATAACAAACATTCCACGTTAGTTTTACAATTTCTGGATACCTATACCTACTTATCAAATATTATGTACTTTCCTATAGGTAGTGAAAAGTACATTTATTATACGTACAACGTTGCGATAGGTTTAGAAACTTTATCTAGGAATTTGATATGGAAGACTACTAGACGCTACTTATTTGACTTAAGCACTACCTACTTGTATCTTTGTCTTCATACAGTTTCCGCAGATTTCTATTGGGTGGAGCGGCATTACGTCTAGATCCATATTTTTGTGTTTTCTGATATCAGTTTCTGAAATAGGTACATTGTAAAGAAATAGACCTAAGATCATGCCATCTTGAATCGTCTATATGTAGCTATCAATGAATTCGAATAAGACTTAAAATCGTGTAGATATAAAATTAAATCAATTGGTTATTAATCACATATCAAAATATATTAATTTAAAATACTATTTAACGTCTAATCTTAAACAAATACTACCAACACCTTTCACATAGGTAAGTATTAAAAGTGTACATAAAAGTAGACTAATCCGCGTATTACGATACTAATCCTGCATAATCCTTTTGTTTCTTTACGCTTAGTTGCACCCGCCTTTCCGTAATCACATAAATCATAATTAATCTTTTCACGTAGTTTTTTGTCACGAGTATTTCGTGTAAATATTTGCATATATTTATTTGGGGAACAACCCTAGAGTTGCTTCATTGTCACAAACCTTTGTCGGAGGTCTTTTCCGCCTCACCACACGCGGTATCTACGAAAACGTATCTACTTTCATTTATGCACATAATGTATTAAACTGTACGCCTGTGATGGTAGCGTAGGTATTTAGCAAGCATTAGCAAAGTTTTACGGAGGTGTAGAAAATAACATTTAATGGAAAAGAGCTTTACAAATGCAATGAGAGGTAGGTACCTAATATTACTAAGTGTTTTGAGTCTCGTTATGATTAGTTACACATTGAAAACCTAATCTGCAAAACTGTATACAACTTCTTAAACTATTATTTTAATAGATAGTCAAATATAAGGCACTTTCGTTTAATAAATCTGTTTGTGCAGTTGTGCATATATCTTTTTTGCAAAATCATTAATTTTATATACAAAAATTTATATCGTGAAGTTGACGAAATATATATTTTTTGTTAATTAGTAAATATATTAAAACGTTTAATTTATGCCACCAAGAAATTATAAAGGAATTATTTAAATTATATGCATTAAGTTTTCTGGAAAATATATAATTCATCGTACAAATATTATGACAGTTTTAATTTTAAATCAGCATAAAACAAAAAACTACAGAATTTGAATTATCTTAATTACTTACTAATGACGTACTGTACAAGCGTAGAATTTGTAAATAAAACGTAATTATATGCATTGGGTACAAAAACCGTAAATTATATTCATTGTAGCAAAAAAAGTAATTAAACAATTATAATATAAATAATAACGCGCTCAAGCGTTAAAACGTTTAAATTTGTGCGCCATTCTTAAAGCAATTTCATACGTATATATGTACATGCAACTTATTGCAATTAATGCTAGTTAAATTAATGACAAAGTTATGGAAATATGTAAGTACTCATAATATTAACATACTAAGGATGTGTCAAGAAAAAGAAGAAATAATTACATATAAAGTAAAAAAAAAAACTAATCATGGTTGATATGATTGAATTTTAAGGATAATTAAAACATTTTTATGAAATAAGAGTTTTTATTGAAAATAACATTTAATAACTAATCATTTACAACATATTCGCGACTAAATAGATAAATGAAGCGCGTTCTGTTATTCAAGGGTACCGTGAAAATTATATGAGTGGTCTGTTTGCGAACAGCCTTATTCAGTGGAGTCATGAAAACTTAGTTTTATATGTAAATATCAGTGTGTGGCAGGTCTCATGTTTAATGCAGCCGCCTGTCATGAACATTTGTCGGTTGCACTATTTCAAAACGTTGTACTTCTAGTTTGCTTACTACATACGTGCCTGTGGGGTGTTCGCTTCTTGTTTATTTCGCATCAAATGTTTTGGAGCAAGAATTAATACGCTTGAAACTTTAGAGCTTTTTAAGCTCCAAGTTTTGACGCCGTTTTAATTGTTTAAACTTGTGTGTGATAAGGTCTCTCATTCGTCTAAAAGGTTTGTGAACATTCAGTTACAAACAATTTATTTTACAAATTGTATGGCATAATTATGACTAACTTTTGATATATAATACAAGTAAGTCTAGTTTTTTATAATATTCATCATGACTCGGAAAATTATACACGAATAATTTATTGCCGTCTCTGTAACCTCATAATAAGATCATATTTTTAAATACCGTAATACGTTTACAAAGATGCTATCGAATTAAATTAAGGCTTCTGTTTTTAATAAGCTCAGTGACTTTGAAGAATATCGTTTGCGTTACATGTTAATCCAACTAATTATTGTTCGTACAAGTTAATTACAAAAAGGCTCGTAAATCATTTCATCCAATCCAGCCAGCTAAAGGAAATACAATAGAAATATTTGCGTCCTTATCTAAACATTCGGTCAAACAAACGTTGGAAAGAGAAACCATATTTACGAAAATTCGGCCCACAATGCCTTAACGAAAATTTGATAATAAATCATAATAGTTTTAGACAGACTAGGGGTAAAAAATAAACCAATTTGGAAAGTGAATTGTAAGGCACGGCGAGGTTAGTCTGTTATTAGACCAATTATGTTATTATGTATGCCGTATCTAATCCAAAAAACTAAATTGGAGTTGGCGCTGCCGGCAAATGCCCGATAGGTTCAATCATTTCTACTTGTGGGTCGCACGAAATTCGTTGCGGAAGCAATAAGGAACACGAAAATCTGACCAAATTGTTCAATAGCACATGGTTTTATGTAAAAGAAAGAATTGGTTAACGCAGTGAATTGGGGCATGTATAAGATTTTTTACATAGTATTGGTGGGTAAGAGGTAGGTAGGAAAAGGTAGGACCTTCTTTCCTTTCTTTACGATTTTTTTATTATATGCCACTTTAGCACACTTAATAGTAGTAGGTAATGATATATTTAGTATCATTTCTTGATGTAAGGCACGATTTAATCGATTGTTATCTTAACATAATAAGTAGGTTTCTACGTAACGTGTGCCCTGGAGCATATAAATGCTTTGAAAATTGGCGTTTACATCAAATTAAATGTCCGCCATCTACGATGTTTACCCTGAACGTATCCATAAATACACAAGGAACTCCACACGCATACAAGCGTTTCGCTACGGCCTATAGTTTGAACAAATTAAAAAGGGTGCTCTATCAGTGTACATATTTCAAAGTTCACATTTCATAAACAACCCCGCTCTGCCCTTTAATATCCCTCACTTAACTCATATTTCATTCAATATGACCGTAATTGAAGTGATGTGACCACGCACGTTAGAATAATGCTTAAAGTTCCAGCGAAAAAGCTCACAATAGTTTGCAGATGGTCTGACAGATAAGGACATCGCATGAACGATTGCCTCTTTCACAATTTGTATCTTTAGCATACTTTGCCCGTGAAACAGGTTTTTCTTGTGTAAGTTATGAACACGTTTTGTATTTTCATTTCAAAGCGCGTCCCTTTGTATTATCAAAATATCAAATATGAATACCAAATAAGGGTTAGGACAAAAGTAAAACTGGCAGCAGTTAATTTATGCGTAAAAGAGTACATGAAATTGTAATAATAGGAGCGTGTTTGGTAAATATATTAATGTAATAACTCTCGTAGGACGGTTCATAAGTGACGGTGCTATTTTTCTGAAATTTCACGGTTGATACATCATCCGGAGTCGTGGAAAATGGTTACGTCTTCATTATAATTGCTGCACTCTTTACAATGTTCGTTTTTATTTTAATGACCATGTCTGACATGAAAAAACCACAATGAAGATTAACATGTACATTGTAATAAATTGTCCCATATGTGGTAAGACTAGATATGCGTACGTTACGAGTAAAATTTCTACACCAGTAGTAAATTTCTTAAAAGGCATAAGAAATCATGTGCATTAAGAAATACATTTAATGCGTGTCTGATAAATAAAAATGTATCGCGTATCGCAAACGCACGCACACTTACAAATAATTTTCGAACGTAAATACATATTTCTGAGAATCAGTTTCCATCATCGAACATTCCGAGAGAATCGTTCACCTCACTTGTTTACCAATTTTTATCTATAGAGTGACGCGTGTTGATAGCGTTGCAATAAATTAATTTTTATTAATTCTATCCAACGTTTTGTTTACAAAACGGAAAGGACAATCACCCCTCCCTCTCTAGCAATTTAAATTGTTATTTAGCCGTCTATTTTCGCATATTAATTTTTAATACTTTATGTTATTACAGTTCCTGACCGATTAATTAATCATCGTAAGGTCGTTGGTTTTCATACATTCGCTATATTGTTGCAAACATGGTTTATGAAATTATTGCACCGAGAGAATTGAACCACATAATTTACATTAATCATATCTAGCTGCTGATATTTGCATAAACACTCTAATAAATATATTTTTATTTACGTGATATTCAGACGAATAATTCACTTGAATACTTATTATTGACATTCAAAAGTGTATTTTTTTATATCTGTCACAATAAAATTAAGACACTAAACGTGGTTACAATATTAACGTAACAAGTAAAATTGATGAGAAAATGAGATTTGAGGACTTGCCTTCTGTTTTTTAACAGTTTCTGCTAATTCAAGAGTATCATAGGATTATGATGGATGATATAGATATAACGATATGCACGTTATATGTAAGTTAATGATTGTAATTAAGACGAAGTAACGTTTTGTCACGTATGCAATAAAATGATAATAGTACTGATGATAGAAACATTTAGACTAGCTCTAGTACTCTAGTACAGTAAGTTAGCCTTTATTATACTAAGTATATGGTCAACATGGTAACAGTAACAGTATGGTAAAATATGTCCCTTTATGACATTGATAGGTATTAAATAATCGTATATATTTATGTCCAAACAAACAACAATCGTATGTGCGCAAGAAAAAAAAGAACAATAAACCATTGAAGTTTAAACATATTTTATTGAACTTGACCAGAAGCGATAGATATCCATCCATATTGCACTGACCTATTTATCAGCGGAATAGGTACCTCTTCGACCCTGTCTGCGTATGAACCAGATACAGGAGTCAAAGGTCAAGAGATACGGGAAGGCAACGACTTTTTGAAAATACTTTTTTCCTACAGATAACAAAATAGTGGGCAGAGAGCATGATAATAGTACTCACCTACTTACATCGATTTATTTAAAAAGTATAAAACATTTTTTCTATATTTTCTCTACAATTTTACTGCAGTTTGAGAGCTAAAACTCCGTTTATACCATATCCAGTGGGAATATCATGTTCTGGTGCAATAAAAATATCATATATCCTTGTTAGCCTCCGCAAAATATGGTTTGCAAAATTTCATAGAGTTTATACGCTCTTTTCTACCTATTGAAGTAACAAAATGCTTTGGATCTTTTTCTACTTTAAAAAGTTTGATTGAATATATTAAGTAGGTAAAAAAAGGTATGTTTTAATTCAATTTTTTATAAAATATTAATTTGCATTTTCTTTTGTTACAGGTAAGAACCAACAATCCAATCATCGAAGAATCTACGCGAATAAATGTAAATTCGCGGTATTCTTGTATGCGTAGACTGGCACGTGCCCGCCATCCGATTAAGAGTTTAAGCACCATTAACACAAAGACGTTATTCAATTTCACACGGCCCCATTCGCGACACGAGTAAAACGCGTAATTAAGCGACAGCTGAAAATCAACAGGAAACAGAAAGGATCTCTATCTTAAACTACGGATATATTTTACAGTAAATATGCTATCGATTATACTATAATATGTATTATAAATAATATAATTTCTCGATAGTACTACCGATCATAAAATGGTAATTACAGTCGACGTTAGTAACTGACGAACCCAGCTGTGCACGTCTAGTATAATAGCGAAATATTGACAACCAACAAGTGTCTCGTATTTTAGCTCCGGCTATACGTTAGACGTAGAGTTAGTGATGTTCCGATCGCAGAAACACGCATCTTTTCATAGCGTTTCCCGCCCATCCGTAGCGCAACGTGCATTCACACGCATTCGGATAATCTCTCATGTGATCGGCCACATAGCGCGTGTACGCTCTCTATAACCAGCCATTTTGTAAAACCGATACAGTACACATTCCCTTCTGCAGTTAGGCATCATTTCGTCTGGCCGCGTTAAAAGCACGCTGCATGTTCGCACTCCCACCCGCCACAACACAGACGCAAGCATGTATGAATCACGAAGCTTCGATGTGCGAGTGGCCGTACGTTCGCGCTCCGCTGGAGCTTGTCAGTGTAGTGGTGGCCGTCGGTGCACGCGGGCGTGTGTGCGTGAGCCCACTCATGGCAGCGGACTATGACGGCTCGTAGATTTGACAGCTAGCTCAATGCGGGTTCAGACGTTCATTATACGCCGACCGATGTAATTTTCGTGAAATACTCCACGGTTTATTTACGTCCGATAAGTGTGGTGTACGGGTTACGCGACTTTTGTTTTGAAGTGACGTCCGAAGTTTTCGCGGGAACTTGAACTTGACTTCCGCCGTATAAGAATCGGTCCAATTTAACGAATGATTTGTGACATGTATTCAATGAGTGTTTGCCTATCATGTTCACAATTGGATCCGCTCCGTTGAAAATCTGTCTGAGGGGCTGCGGTATGAATAAAATATCTTTCGTGGTGAGGTGGTCCCGACTAGACGGCATGGTTGGCGGAAAAAATAAAATAGATACTCAATTATGAACTCGCTTAAAATAAACCAATTAATTATGGCAAGAAAGAGATGATACGTACATGCATATATTTGTGACAATTAAATATTATGTGATGTGTATAGACAATATTATTAAATTATTTTTATAAACATATAAGTTTAGTGCGAAAGAAAACTGTTTTTCCTAAGTTTAGTGACTGGATTTGTTTACAAGTTTTATGGATTGGTTCTGAAGATATAGTTTCAAGTGAATTGGATTTTTACTGGTGAGTTTTAAACTTATTGTTAAGTATTATTACAATCAAATATAACTTCTTAACGATTGATGATAACTGAAGGTAGTTGATATAGAATTTTCTCCTATTTTATCAAATCGCAATGCTAACCATTAACTTTATAAAAACTGCGAAAAGTTTTGCACATTCTTAAGCATTTGTAAACGTAGTTATCTACGACCAATTTGCGCCAATATAGTGATAAGCCTATTATCAACGAATTTAAACGAACAAAATAGTAGAGTTAACAAAAAAATGCAAATTAAACAAAACAGCTGTGTCGACGTCGAATTAATTTTGATAACGATTCCAGATGCACATGTCGCTAAGATTAATATAGATATTAACAGAACTCCGCTTAAATATATTGTTTTCTTTACATATTGGGTGTTGGGTCATCCTTTGTAGGAGTTGCCGAAAGCAGGTACCGCGGATCCCGGCACCATTAATCAAAAATGTAGCGTCAGCATTAAACACTCGTTTGGGAAGCCAAATAGAGTCGTCTCTACCATGAGTGGTTGGAGTTCGGCACCGCCTTAGGGATGCTCATTAATCTCTTTCCGCGTTACTGATAGAGGCCATAATAGAGTTCGTATTTTTTTGTATTCAAATATGGCAACGAACTATCAATTATTTGTCTATAAATTATTTTTATGGACTACCCCTAAATATATTTTTATATTGATGCAATAGTTGCTATTTGTTTTAAGTTTTTACATGTTTTTTTACCACTTATTGATAAAATTTAAAAAGAAAAAACTCTCTAATCCGGTATAATTTGCATCGCTAACATCGATGCTTAGTTCTACTGTATTAACTACTATTGCTATTTAATATCTGTTATTTAAACATTAATATAAATCACCCGTTATATTATCACGTCGCAAAAATAATCTAAAATAGATTCGGAATGTTCGAATACATTCCTATTCATAAAACACTGAATTGTTTACTACAAGCTCGCGGTGTTTAAGAAAAATTTCGTTACTTCACTAGTTGAATTTATTTATCAAAGCGCCTTATAATTTACATTCTTACGTCATTAAAGACGTTCCACCGCCAACTTGTAGTCTATAAGCTATTAATTTAGTTATAAATATAAATATAAAATTATATGTGAATGAAAAAGTGACAATAAATATTTTTTTTTGATAAATAAATAACCATTTTCCGCGCATAAAATTTACTTTAAGAAATGTTGGCGGTGATTTTTACTAACAATTGTTTGTAGTAGAATAAATACTTATTAATTTTTTATTCTATTTTATTTATAGGTGCCCGTTTAATTAACATGGTAGGACGTGAATATATTATAGCCAATTGCTGGTGTAGAGAATTTGAAAATATGTTTACATTTTAAAATATAGAAAACATAATATATTTTTACAAAATAACTTATATTAACGGATTAAAATCTAATGAGTACCAGAAACTTACATAATAGCTTTCAGTAATGAATAGGAACAAAATAATTCTACATTTTTTTGTATTTATTTAAATAAAGAAAAGGTTCTTAATTTGACTGAATTATCGAATCGAATTTATATTATCTAACAGAGGCTGCAGTAAGACAGGTCCCTAAGTGTTTTAAATAGTTTACAAAGGGTCTATAAATCTATAGACATTTTATGTTCTTGGGTATCTCTGAAACTCGTGGAATTAATAAGAATTTTCTGCAATACCAATGCCGATTCTAAGGATTTCCATAAGGAAACCATGTATCTTTGGTTAGGTCAAACTTCTAAGAATTATTATGGGTATAGGTAGGTACGTGTATGTAATTACAGGGTTGTATACAAGTAAGATTAATATAGCAAGTTCATTAAAATAATAATTTGTTATAGTGATTGCACAATTAATTTGTTTAATTATGCATATAAAGGAAATAACATAGGAATTGCAGGTATTTGCTTCACAGATCTATAATGGTGGAACTTGTCCTGGTTTTTCTTCTATAGTCCGTTGCAATAACTGCTTTTTTACTTTTCGTTTCTTGGTGCGAGATTCCCACAACCCGAGTGTACCTGCGGTTACCCATCCATCTCCCGCTGCAATTTTTCAACTAGCTTATTCTATTAAATTAAATATTTAAATACGCACAGTTAATTACGAATGCTTTAAAATATTTGCAGATGCAAAGAAGGAGAAACCCAAATTGTATCAAAATTTTGATAATCATAATTGTCTGATACATAACTTTATATATACATTCACTGTGAACATTACTATGGGTAAAGGGACTTAATCAGAATACACTAGAAGATTCATTCAGTTAGAGTGAATTATAGTTAGGAAGGTCGCGTATTACGCCAAGGGGCAGCAAACAAACTACATAGAGCCCGTATAGATTGTATCAAATGTCAAGTAAATGCCAATACGATGCCTCGTCACAACTCATAAATAGGCAAGTAGGTACTTCGTAAGATAATATTCCATTCAGTATAACCATTCTACATCCTTATAAATCACTGTTACAACAAATTAATCGCTTAATAATAGCCCGTTCGAGAGAATATTAATAATGACCACTATTTAAGTTAATTTGCAATGTTATTTGAATATGTATCTATTTATACGCAGCTGTTTGTTTACTATTTTATTTATAGATTTTTAATAACTACTTTTATACCATACCTATTTTAAAAAACATGACCTGTTTTCATCCATTTATCCATGCAATATGTAAAGATAAATATGTATAGGTATATTGCAGTAATAAAATTAATCCAACAAAATTCGTTGGTTTAAAAACAACTAAGATTAATTTACAGTAAAATATTTAAGGATAATAATGTCTTCAAATATGACCGTATAAATATGAAAAATTATCGCTACCAGTCATAACACGGCATTAAATGGTGACAATAAAATATGTCTCGAATGCAGCTGTAGTAGAATTGAAAGGTTTTTCAATATTGCCAGGACACCCTCGCATTATTTTAGGAGAAAGTGGTAGTAACTTAAAAACAAATTTAAAGTAAATAAATTATAGTCTATAAAGGTCAGAGATAACGTTAAATGTAATACGCAAAAATATTGTAAACAATAATATTGATTCGACGCGCAATAAAGAGTTAACGGTAACTGAACGCATTCTTTCATATTTTTTAATAATACTTACAATGTAACAATAATATACATCATTATAAAACTAAAAAAGTTAATTAGGTACAGAAATATAAGTATAGAAGAGCTTTTGTTTCATTAAATTATAGATATAACTAATGAGTATACAGGATATATAAAATATAAAGTTTCAGCGTTTTAAAATTTATTTTCCTAAAATTAACTCGTAAAATCGTTACAAACGGTAGCCAATTGTAGTTTTAATCTTTTTATTATACATTAAATACAAGATAACTAACACGCTTGTCATAAATTTGCAGCCATCTAAAATGGCCGCTCGAAATTCGATCTTAAGAGCGGAATACATTATGTATTTTGAAACTGGATGGTTTCTTTTCTAGTTCTATTATTGTAACGGTGCCTTTCACCGCTATCTGCTGGCTATCTGATGAACTGCTTTTTGGAGATCCGTAACGAAATGTCGAACCAAACAGGATCTCGACGGAAGATTATTTTATTTAGTTTTGTTAGAGGTGCTTATAACTATTATACTTATCAGATGCATATGTACGTATACCTCATAAATAATATAATGTTTTCTGTTAGTAAACTATTCTTAGCGATGCTTGTTTATTACTACGTTTAGGTAGGTATGTGTTAAAAGATATGCATTTAATTTCTATGTATAAACACATAATTTAAGAAAATATTAATTTAATAACATTACAATGATTTTTCTTAAACAAACCTACGATACATTTTAAAGGTAAAAACACGAATAAACTTCAAGCTTTCTTTGCTTATGTATGCATCTACGGAACTCTCCACAGACTTTAAATTCGTGCTTGTACGCTTTTTGTAAACTGACTTAATAAAGCGAGCAGCATGTAAGATTTTAATGTGTAGCAGAGATTTAGTTGATGCGATAATGCAGCGTGACCATTCACGACTTTCTACGAAACTACTTGAATGTCGGTGCTTTTAACAAAATTCGGTATGCCCTTACAAAGTTTAGTACAGTATGCCACGAATGTAACTGGGCTTTAATGTGTTTTAAATAGTAATGTGGAATACTGGTACATCGTTATGAGAATCACATAGCGTTCTGTTTAATGGCGTTTTTAAGACGGATAACATAGGAATTAATGCGCTTGTAAAGTTGAAATTAATTTAACTAAATGTAAAATTATTTATGAAGTAATGTTTTAGTTTATAACTACATTTTACTAAGAATAACGTAGAATATTCCTATTATAAAACTCTAAAGTATGAATTGTAAAAAAAGTTAATTATATGTATAGAGTGCTACTGATAATTTTATATTAATAGCGAATATAAGCACTCTATAATAATTCAAGCAAGTTTCCATATTTTCATTAACAAATGTAGCGAGCAAGATTAATGTTTATCATTTGATGACAGGATCGCCCACGAGTCATATGATATCAAATTAATTTACGTCCTTTCAACAAATTATTATGAATTCTCTTACAAATCTGATCTTTAAGTTGCTATCAAAATTTCTAAATACTCGTACCTGCTTAACCGAAATGATTACGCCCACCGCGATATTTAATTTAATATCATTAGTATATGTCATTGGTTACGAATGAAACTGCTGTCTCATTAAATATTACAATTAATATTTCACTTGTTCTCCCTCTTATAGAATAGATATTTCTCATCATGTTGAAATTAAAACTAATAGATTATAGAAGTTTTTGTAATGTGCAGGTGACAACAGGGCCCGATTTAGATACACGACAATATACAATACCTATCTAATATTTTATGATAAATAGGAATGGATTAATGAGATAAATAATATAAATTTCGTGACTGTGGAATAAATAACAAAAATTAAAGCAATCTGAAAATCTTGACGGACATAGAGACAAGACGGTCAAAAGAGAACGACATTTAATGATACTCGCATGAAACATCATGCGTTGCAATTTGGCTTGTGAAGAGTAAACAATTTTGTTGATTTGAAGATTAGTTTTATATGTCCCTAAAACAATCAACAACAACAATAAACAAGTTTATTATTACCTTTTCTACGCTATGAGTCTCCTACTGTCTTTTTTAGCCACTTAAACAAAAACTTCAGCTTCATTGGTTTCAAAAATAATTTAGTTTTAACTTGACATTGTAATGGAACTTGTTAGATTAATTCCGTCGTATGTAAATGCAATTATGTCGCCAGTTGCCTAAACTTGTAACAGTTGTCGGCCTTAAAAGTAATTTAAACTGGTCAGCGAACAAAGCGTCCGACTCCACAATTACAATATTTGCATGACAGCAGTACTAACTGTTTAGTTTATAAGGTCCTTGTATAGTCCGATCTAAATCTTTCAACTCCTAATCAATGGAGTAAGGTTAACTAGTAATTGTTCGTTAACAAAGAACCTGGGAATTCAGTAAATGAAAATATTGAATTAAATGTGCATGTAGTCTGTCTCACATCGAGAAGACACTGAAAAGATAGCATTAGTAGAAAGACTTTCAGAGAACTACACATCATTTTTCTACTAGCAAATCTCATAGTACCTACATAGTTGCCTAATTCTTCTAAAAAAATTAAGTTCGGTCCGTTTCTCTAATTGAATTTATTACTTAGATACCAGTTTCACGATCAGCACTGAAATCCAAAACGTTTACCATATAACCAAGTATCCCGCAAAAGGATAACTTTAAAACAAAAGTGAAATTACTCGCTTTGATAAATTATCACTAAATAAAGATAATCATACTCGGATTGCCGGTTTGACATGTGAAGTCGGTAAAATTAATGTGTATTATAGGCCCCGTAACACCCGCTCGTTTGCGAGGCGAATTTGTTAAATTATGAGGCGGTCGATTTGAATATTAATCTTGGTATCGAGCGAGATCGTTACATGATCGTTTGCTCAAATTATCGTTCGACTTTTGAAAACTAAAAACAGAATCGCCCAACATTTTGACTTGGACTTTACGGTGATGAATGGACCGCTTTAATCTTCCTTTGTCAGTTCCGTTGATTTCGTCAATGTGTAGGACTGTGGGTGTAGGTATTTGACGTTATTTTCAAAAGTGACTTCATTGCTTAATACATTTTCTCGTGGATGTCATGATATATATATGTATATATATATATGACCTATAGCTAAGCGGTACGAGGTATATTTTCACTCAATTTTTTTTCAAGCCATATGCAGTAAACATTAGATAACTCATAATATTATGTCATCAACATACATAATATACATATTAATACATATTACCTTAAGCCTTAATTGGGTAATATTATTCAATATAAAGCTATATTTTTCATGCATACTATCTTTACCTAAGCATAGGTATATTTAGTTTTAGTAAACTAATTGAATAAATTAATTTCAATCTATACGCTACTGTGACCATAATTACATGATAAAACTAATTATCTCGAATAAACCGATTAATTAATTGAGTTTTTTATCACAGAGGAAAAGGAAAACATTAACATCCGGTTGAATTAATTTGCAATTACCTAATAACATTTTTTCCTATAAAATTGATCATGTCGAACATGATTGTAAATGAAGTTAATTATAACATGTGTAATAATTATTTAAAATTGTTGTTTTAACACATTTATTTCGATAACAGGAAAACCAAATAATAAAATAGGTGTTTATTGAAATAAGAACATTTTAGTATTTTAAAAGCATATAATTTGATGTACATAATCTGAAGCGCGATAAAATATTTTATCATTTTTTTTCTAATTAGATTAGTTGTTATTTTAGTAAAATTATAAGTGTTATTTTGTATTAGTTAGTACTTAAAATATAATATATTTATTATTACTTTAATTAGGTAAGTACCTACCAACTGAATCTTATTTATTTTTGTATTTATTAAACTTAATAGCTATGAAGTAATTTATCTTAGTCTGTTTCATCCAAATAAACTAGGTAACACGATAGACACATATACCTTCCTATGTAGATACAATCTAAAAATAGCTTTTTATTTATGACCTACGAAAACATATATCTTACAAAGGTGGCAGTAATGTTGAAATGACACCCAGACTATTGAATGTTATTTATTCACATAGATTTGAAATAAAGCTGGAGTCAGACTGCGGCATGTTTCGCGGATGCTTAACAACGCATGCCGCGGGCAGGCATGTGGCAGCAAAGAAAAGCATCAATCTGTACGCCGCATTCTTAGAGATCTCGATCCACCATGCAAGACATTTTGCTCGAGTTTCTTTGTCATGAGGTGCAAATTGAAAGCGACAACAAAGACACTAAAAGAATACGTGTCTCAAATGACTCGTAACTGGTCAATTTTCGCGCGCATTCTTCGAGTGTGAGATCGTCGTGTTTCACATGGTGAAGAGACAAGTTGCGTTTTTCTCGTTAAAATTAATTTGGGTTTTACAATACTTGAGTTACGCACGTCGAAATCCCTACAGGATAGTTTATATCGAATGAAGTAGGTAAAAATGACAATTATATATAAGGAACTGTGTAGCAAAATTTATGAAGAGATCTCTCTGATGAGATTCAATTTAGAATTCCTGTACTGTAGACGTATGAAGTTTTTTATTTGTGCTTTGAGTTGTATCCACTTTATTACAATATAGGTATAAGTATGTAATGCACCTGGCCATTAGTGCCTACGTAGCCGTTGCCCCTCGTGGACTGCTGTAGTCAATCCCAGATAAGACTAGAGCTTGCTTGACATTGACCACAAAAGTAAGAACTAAGTTAGAACACTTCGAATTAACTTGTCTGGCTTACCAAACCTCAATTTGCTTGTTAACTACTTTATAGGCGTTTTTACTTTCTTTTATTTGTTGCTTGACTCTGGTAAACCCTAGAGAATTATTGCTTCTCTCTCTATTATCAAAAGTACCTAAGGCTTTAAGTAGTTTAGATAATTACGAATATCTATACAAGATTTTATTATATTTTCATTACCTGTTACATATTCCAATTCGTTACAGACAATTTAACTAACAAACCGATCTAGGCCCGATAACATCGGACACGTTATAATAATTACCAATCGACTCAATATTATAGTCACGTAATATAAATATTTTGTGTATCATTTTATGATCGATGGGACCAGCATATTGAGCAAACAATTGTTATGTAGAACAATGGATTGTAAAGGATATAAGAACACTACCTAATTAGATACTGTCCGAAGTGTCCCCAGGGAATTTGAGTTGGGTGAGCTCGGTCATTGTACCTAAGTAGCTAGGGATGGACGCGATTTTCGGATTGGTTTGTTTTCCCTAGTAAAACTTTGGATATTTTAGTATGTTTACATTGCAGTTTATCTTTAAAAATAAATAAAATTGAAGTTGTGAAATCTGTTTGTAATTTAAAAATATTTTTTTTTACTCAATGCATATGAAAGTATACGCGATACCTATAACAAAAAAGCAATAAAAATATCTGTTTGTATGTTTGGCTGAGATAATCTTCTAAACGGCAGGACCAATTTTGACGGGATTTTCACTGGAAGGTAGCTGAAGGTCTAAGAAAAGGTCTACCAAAAATTGAAAAAAGGATTAGCGCGCGCTGTCGCGGGAGAGCCGGGAATTACTTACCTATGTTTAAATATGTACAAGTTTTCCTTTTAAAACGACGGTGACATTTTATTCACTATTTAAAATAAGAACTATTTTCAATTATAATACATCGAAATGACTATTGAGGCTATTTCATACCTAATGCAGGAAAACATAATTAATGAGATCACTTCAAAAATGTCCAATCTCAATCAACCAAGTCTATTAGTGAAGTATTCGCGAAAGGAATGTGTCTAAACAAACAAAACACAAGACAGCCGCAAATAGCCCAGTTTGATACACTGCCTATTTGTGGCCTGCGGTCCGGCGTTTACTTTTAGACCATTTTGAAATTATTCCAATTGAGGCCTAAGGAATCAATCTGAATTACTTTTAACTGACTTGAAGATATACATAATTTAAAGGTTATTTTATTAAAGTACCATAGCTAATCTATTTCTATTAGGTATATACCTACTTGTGTTTGCGAAATTGTTTTCTGATCTAGTAAGTACCTACGTTATAAGGTAGAATTAAAATGAAATTACACATTTCAACATCCTTAACTATGTTTTACAAATTTTTGACTTCAGATTAGATTATAGGTAGGTACAGATAGGTATTATAAAGACCTCCCAATAAAATTTGTTACTTCTTTAGCGATTGGGTATTGCCAATTCAGCTTGTTTATAAAGGTAAAATAGTATAAGACAACAACTAAGATACATTATATCTATAACGATTCCAAAATAAAACGTAGTTTAAACCTACTGAGTTCTAAAATACAATCATTTCTTCATAGAACAGTGCTGTCAAATGTGATATATAGCCTAATTGTGATCTTACGTCCGTTGCCCGCAGACATAGTTACGTTTGTATGTAATTTGGGCGTTTTGTGTACCATGGATTTATGATTGCTACAGGGTTAATCTCTACGATGAGATGCAATTATTAGTATTTTCAGACGTAGAGATCTACTCTAGATCTACTCGTGTAACGTGAGGTCTATCATCCAGATAGAAGTTTCTTCTTTCGATTCATAACCTTGCTGAGACATTTACTGAATAATTCACGTTCAGCATTCGAATGATCCCGATTAAAATTTCATAATAATAAATCTGATAGTCTTGGAAAGTCTACTGCTGGATTTTCCTCAACCCTGCCTGATTTTGATCGGTTCGGAACCGTCTGAATCCAGCGGTTTTCTTCTGTCTTCTTTGGGTCAAGGAAGGCCTGTTCTTCTTTAACTTAAACGAGGTTACCATTGAAGAAGTTCTCTACCCCTTATAGAGTAGAACGAATAACTCTTCACTTTTATAAAATTTTATTAGAAATTAATTGTAGTAGCAGCCGCACGTGGATGTTTATTATCAACCTTCAATAGGGCTCGAATTGTCCCAAATTAGATGATAGCTACTACAGCGTTAAAAAGAGACTAGAATTGTTAAAACACAGTCTAGATACAGGTCTGTGTTGAAGGTACTTTAAAATACATAACTACAAAATAAAATTCAAATTGGCGTCCAGTTTACTACCATGTTGCCAGCGCAAAAATTGCAAATAAAAATTCAACTGAACGGAATTGTTCACTATTAGAATGAAATTGTTCTCTCTGCCGTTTGACATAAACTAATTTTCAGACTGTCGAATGCTCTAAATGGTAACATTTCAGTTTTAGTATTACCAGTAAAAATGCAGTGAAAAAATCTGTCGGTCTGTCTGTACATGTATGGTGTAGGTACGTAGCGTTATTCACGAAGTTTTTTTTGAAGATGTACCTAAGTTGTAGTGGTCCACTTAAAGATCCAGGAGGACATAGCAGGCGTCTTGAGTATATTCTAAGGGAGATACACTTGATTGATTCCTGTTGGTGCTTCTTAGGTATTGTTCAAATATTATTGTTGGAAGTAGCAATCGGGCATACAGTCCACCTGATGATAAATAGCCTTCGCTGCTCATGGATACTGATAAGCAATCAAATAGAATTGAAGTTTACCCTGATATCGGCCGCAGATGCGTTGCTGTCCCTGAGGACTAAGATGAATTCCCTTGTATTCGTATAAGTGAGAATAACCGCCACCCAAACAAAAAACACAGGAGTGTTTAACGCATTTATAAGGTAGAAATTGGCGTGGCGATAGCGACTCCAGAGTCTCACTGAAAAACAATTTTCAACCATCTCAAAATATTTTCACTTCTATTTCCTTGTCTATAAATATGTATTCTAAAGACGCTTTCTACATTTTATAGCCCTACAATAGGATTTTTACACACAAAGACGAGTACACGAACACCCAGACCCAGAACAGAAATCTAAACTCATCACTTATAATCTGACTGGCCGGGAATCGAACCCGGGACCCACTGCGCATCAGGCCGGGATAATAAACGCTCCGCCACGCGGGTCCTGAAGTCTATAATAAAAACCTTTAAGAAGTCTATAGTTATTTACGGCATTTACAGCGTAGTCATGTTCTATTCATATTGTTAAGCTAGGTATTACCCAACTTGATTAATTCACGGAAATAAGCGTAATTTGTTTATTGCAAATTTATGTGAAGTACAATATAATTACCAAAAGACGGCCCAGAATTAAATTATCAAAGACTGCTTATAAGCTGTTTCTTATCTTTACAGTGATCTTAAAGGATCATAATACTATTTACATAATTTATGATCAAACTCAATTAAGACAACATTTGGAATTGTTGTTCATGATACGATAATAATTAACGTTACCTGTCATATTATTTTTATATCCATATCTACCATTTATTCAGGGTAATCCACGAGTGTTTTTTTGGGTGGAAGGACTCTTCATGATGCAAAAATTAGTAGTGTACTAACTATGCGATCAAAATAAGAATAGCAACGAAAATTACCTTCAACTGGACTGTTTTACCTGAATAGGAAGGTTTGCAAAAAAAGCTTTAATTACATATATACCTACGTACGCGTAAAAATACATATTTACGCGTACGTAGGTATTTATTTTTCTTGCAATCTTCACTATTCAGGAAAAATATTTCACTTGAAGGTCATTTAGGTTCCTATTCTTATTTTGATCGCTTAGTACCTGTAAATATATGAACTTTATGAAAAAACATTGTTTTCAAGAGAAAGGCACACACCTACATGCATAGGTATACAACGTTAAGGAAAAGTCTAGGTCTAAAGTGGCAAAAGACTGGTCTCGTCAACCGTAGAACTATAATATTTAGAGGTTGGTATAGACCTATTCACTATGAAAAGATTGATTGGTAAAAAGTATTAGGTACTAAAAAGTTGTCCTATTTACATTATATTACATAGCTTGAAACATACGAATTTTACGGAAAAAGAAAATTATATTTAGTCATTGTAGGTAGCAGGTAGGCAGTAGGCAGTAGTAGCGACCTTGTAAGGTAGATTTAATGCAAAAATTGAAAATGCGCTAAATTCAGCGAACACATTCTTGTATAAAGTATGTGTTCCAACAGTAGGCAGTAGTAGCGACCTTGTAAGGTAGATTTAATGCAAAAATTAAAAATGCGTTAAATTCAGCAAACACATTCTTAAATAAATTATGTGTTCCAACATATGTCAATGACAAGGCGCTAGTAAAAAAGAACCTATGTCACAATATTTACAAAAACGTACCCGATTAACAAACCAAAGTACCAATATCAGCTGGTTAGTTATAATAGCAGAAAACTGTTTATCTTGACACGTTTAAACTTTAAATTGGGCCAAGTGTAAAATTAGGAGCGAATGAGTTCCATAAAACAAACGTAAGTGCCTACATTGTGGTAGTCGCGTCCACAGCTGAGTACACAAATGTTCGTAATAAGTCCGCTAATGTTCACACATTGTTTGTTTTCACTGCTATTGATAGTGATAATGATAGACTTGCACGACAGTGGTAGCAATTGATACTCATAGCAAGTCGGGGAATATTAACTTGTATACGTTATAGGTATGTAGATTTTTGTAGAGAAAATCAGCCGAGTATTACTGATTTTTCTCATATTAGCATCTATCGTGTGGCGTAAACGTCGTTTTGGCGATTGGCAGTATGAGTTCTCGAGTTTGTTTCTCGGCGTCATTCGGTTCAATTTGGCTTAGGATTCACTATAAGGTCTCAAGTTTGATTCTCGGCCAAGCGAAAATCTGAATAAATTAAATTTCTGTAAATCCTTGTGTTTATCCAAGACAACACGTACATAATGTACCTATGTTATGGCAGTGTGAGAGCCAAGAGCGTAGAATTAGTTTTTTTTAGCAATAAAACCTTACCTACAATAGTACTTAGGTAAGTTATTTGTGCTTGGTGTATAAAAAGTGGAGGTTGTTGATTATCGGATAAATCTTAATTACTAACTTGATTAAGCTTATAAAAACCTGTTCAATAAATTTTAGCTTATTAGCTTACATTTCCTAATGTGGATATCAAGTTACAAACGGCATTAATTACTAATATTGGAATTAATTTTAATTAATAAAGGATGTAATTCTTGATTCTTGTCTATACCTAGACTTTTAATAAAGACACACCTAATTATTATCTTTACAATTTCGGTTATCACGTAGCTATATTCCTAAATTTTAAATTTAAAAATATTTTTTTCCTAAATCTATATATTTTAAAAAAATCCCTACTGTACGGAACCGTGACCATGAAATGGTATGTAAATTGTAAACTAATTTGAGTTTTACGAAATATCTAAATTATCTCTGATATTTATAGGCACTACAACTTTTTGTGCTAACGCTACCAAAATCCAGATAAGAACGACTGTGACTGAGCATTGGGACCGGTTTTTAAATGGAGATACAGTTTCACTAATCTACTTTTGTCTTTTTGCCGATTACTTTCCAATAAATTTGAATAAATCCTTTGACCGAGTTTAGACAGATATTTTACAATACCGATATTATAATATCAGCCTAAAATGGCGACTCTCACTTGTGACATTAGATCATCAGGTATCATATTTCTGCAATATTGTTATCTACTAATTTGTATAGGGTTTCTTTCAAAAATAGAATTAGGTAACTACGTACTTAAAAAATCAAATATAATGTACCAACCCTATTTCAAATTAGGTCCAAGAAAGTTACAAATAGTAGTTACACGTAAAAATAAATTTCATTTTAAAAATAGCTTAAATAATTAACTTATGTACCTATTACATTACCAAAAAATACAAAAATAATGCACAATATTGTGCTATATCGTTTAAAACATAAAAATCTTGGCAGATTAACATTGCTTAAGTTCAACTTAGTCGTTTTGTATGAAAAATGTAAGGTCGGGTTGAAATTGCAGTTCTGTGGGACACTGCGTACATTTAAAACGTTCTTGGACCTCTGCCCGGGTGACTAAGCCTTGTTGTGATTACGCGCTTTGAGTTACATATTTGCAAAGCTCGAAAAGAAAGCTTTGAAAAGTTTAAAATTTATTTATTTGGTGGTTAATTTATTTAAAATCGGAAGCTGTGTGAACTGTTTCTATTATATAAAGGAATTTAATGAAAAAAATGATAATAACTAACCTAACCTAATTCTATTGAAAAAATTGAATTTATTAGTTAATTTCGACAGATAGTAGACGTAGTATCAAATAGCGGAGATCTTTCGAACAGTTCTCATATTTTGCAGACGGAGAAATGCATCTTTTGACTTATACAAAAAACAAAAGCGATAATTCTGTCGTAAATTAGGAATCTGCTGTGCATTTGAAAAATGGCCAGTAATCAATTAATGAGCGATAGGTATGTTTATTTGTTTCATGCATATTTAAAATTCTTTCTCATGGCCTTCAACTAATTATATCTTGGCATACCACTGTTGGCATGAGGCATTCTACAACGTAGAAACAAAGAAATACATTTTGCAGTAAACATTGCAAATGTATTTTGTGACTTATTATTTGTGCTTAGTAGGTATTGGTGGGGCGTAATTTTGATATCCTATAACTTTTCTTTATTATCTTGCCTACCTAACAGAATTAGTAAACCAATATTCCTCTTGATATTGATTGGTGAGTGGAGTTGCTGACCATTGATATACACTACCAAACCTAA
This sequence comes from Urbanus proteus proteus, assembly GCA_018251915.1. Taxonomy (NCBI): domain Eukaryota; kingdom Metazoa; phylum Arthropoda; class Insecta; order Lepidoptera; family Hesperiidae; genus Urbanus; species Urbanus proteus. The sequence continues at coordinate 28,363 of DWPV01000033.1, forward strand.
CGAAATCTTAGGTACATGTTACCTCAAGAGAATACAATTCTGTCTGACAAGTCTGAAATAAAAAAAAAAACTACAAAGAGGAGTAGGAAGAGGTAGACTAAAAAAATAAATATAAATAAGTGTATTTAAAAAAAAAAACAGCTTTTTTGCTTTGATGCGATTTAAAGAACGCCGACAAACAAAGGTTACATACATATGTTTTTAGCGCCTTTTTGAGATAAAACCTGTAGGTAGTTAGATATTTGCATTTTATACAAAACATAATAACGCTAAATACAACATAGTTTAATATATTACAAAAGGAATAGAGTTCCTAGGAGGGAATGACCTCTATGTAGGACTCAAAGGAATAAATTTTATGACTTATAATAACAAAAATGTACTAACATGTTTATTACCTTGCCTACTGGCTTACTTAGATTTTTATCCGACTAGCAAATTATTGTACAAGTAAACCTTATATTAGAAGGTATTTTTCATACTCCGTTAACCTACTAATATTATTAGCATACCAAGTTGTACATTGACTTGGTATGTTGATATGGCAATATAATTTGGTACCTATTATAACATTATGTGGTACGTATGTGGCTTAAAAGTATATTGATAATATTATTAGAATTATAGTTTTTTGTTGTTTCGGTACAGCGGAAACCTATATAAAGGTATTTTTTACTTCCTCCGTTCTTCGCACCGTAGCCCTTCCTTTTATACTATAGATATTTTTGTAGAGTCGCTATATTCAGCTTTAAAGATTAAATTCTAAGGACTAAGTTGAAATAATTTCGTATGTACAACGGTAATATGGATGAGGTATATGTACCTATTTGGTTATGGATACTTATGAGTAGGTACGGCCCAGTTCAGTAGCTTCAAGCTCTACCGCGTGAAGTTAGGTTATTATTGATTCTCCTCCAATTAAAACCTTATCCAAACCATCTTTAAAACTAACTGTACTATAGAAGCTCTATAAAATAGACATGTCCTATGCAATTGTATTCTCATGATTAAAAAACACAACACACCTAAAAAAACCGTTATAAATGTAAATAACGCTTACAACAGAAAGTGGCTAAAACTTTCAAATTTCGAACACAATTTGTAGGTACACGTCAAACAGACAAGGCATAATATTTAGTTTTATAACGAAATGCAGCCAACCGCCAACTAGCTGAAATAGGCGTAGCTAGTGATGTGCGAGGTGTTCCCGCGATAACTGCGCGGAGTCACGCGACTCGCTCCGCCCCGCGCCACGCACGCGGCCTCGCTTTGTTTTGCTTTATGAATTAGTATTAGCTGTAGCTGAAGCGGTTTTAGCTATGTTTTTAATTTTACGAAGTCTCACGAATATATACCTACCTACTTACCTAGTTAATATGCGATGCCAGCAGAATCGTGAAGTTTTAACAGATTTCTTTCACGATATCATGTCCGTTTTTATTTAGCTAAACTTAATTTTTGTATATACCTACTTACATTTCAGCTTTCGTTACAAAGTCTTTCAATAATGAGCCTTTCGTTTATATAATAGGTACTACTTTAGGTACCAAGCACCCTATTAGAATAAGAAGCTGCTATCAGTGTCTACTTTAAACATACCTGTTTTAGAAATTTTACTTCTTTGAATTGACTGAAAATAAAACCACATATAAATTACTTACCTAACTACCTATTCTTTCTATTCAAGCATTTGCCACAATAAACTTCATCTTACCGGTAAATAAACATACATAAATATACAATGATAGGATGTTTAATATTAATATCACCGTCAGTGTAATGAACATTATTATTTCAAACAAAAACATCATGAGATAAATGCCAATTAAATAAGTAGTTGCTTACAACTCTTGATATTGTATGAAGCGCGCAAAAAAGTAGAATTTGAACTTTGTTCTTCGATCACTCGAAGAACTTATCTGCTTAATTTAATTATACATACGTATAGGGATTACATTTATCTCTTTGTAGGTATCTCACATTTATTATATGAGTAAAAGTTAATTTATTGACAAAATTTCTAAAAATATAAGTAATATTTCTTTAACATTTGTTTAATAAATTTTAATTAATAAAATAAAGTTTAAACTAACTTCATAACATCTCATCCCTTTATTATGTATTAACCAAAGTATGCTTAGGTAAATAGGTACCTACCTAACTAAGTATAAAAAATAGTTAATCTGACAACGTACCTAATAACTGTTTAAATTAAAGGTTGATAGATAAGTAGATATCTGTATATCTACATACTTACCTTGTAAATATTAAATACTTCATTTAGTTTTACATTTAAAGGGATCTTGAAATGAATTAATACAATAATCAAACATATTGAACATGAAAAACAAATCTACTTATAGATAACAGAACTTTCCAATATATAAACATAACAGAAATACATTCATACAATCACATTCACTTCAACAGTATTCAAATCGCAATATAATACTGAACCCGTTACAGCTGAAAACAACCGTCAAACTTCTAATGAAGTCCAAGTGCAGAGCTAACACTCATACTTGATAAACGGCGGCCATCACTGCACGGCACGGCCTATTATGAGAGCGTGACGTCACCGCCCCGCCCCCCACCGCCCGCTTCAATCAAACCGGGAACCCTCGTCATGCCCCCACCCCACGTTCCGCTTTACTGACTCCGCATTTTTTCTCATAATAATAACGTCGAAAAAATCGCGCAAAAAAATCTCGACAGACGCGGCGATTCTCATTCCGTCCCATCCCTACGCCGTGCCATTCCTTTTTTCGAGTCGTACGGCACGGAATTCCAAAATTGAATTTAGGATAGAAGGAACGAAATATTCCCGTTCAAACGGTTTTGTTGTTCACAATACCATGGACAGACTAACACTGAGGTAGGTTTAGTAGGACCGTGATACATAAATTTGTATAGGTACTCCTAGTGGATAACTTAAGTAGATTAATAGTTTATAATATGCCGAATTTATAAGCAAGTACAGTTATATTTATCTATCTGGAAAAAATACAATAAATCATACGTAGATATCTCTCCTATGCTACCAAGTTAGGCAGGTACTAAATATCTCCTATCTAACTAAACGTTAACGTTAACTAAATGTAGAGTCAATCATGATGTTAAAGAGAGGCATACAAGTAGGTATGCTTGAGCTTTAATGAGTATCTAGGAACTCGCCTCCTGGCTTTCACAACTAGAAGCCTAGTAGTATAGATGGCCGCATCAATCAAAACATTGAAAATCCGTGGAGCTTGAGGACAAGATATAATACCTACTCTTCGAGACGTGGTGCCTAAGACCAGGTAGGCTGATTTTGAAGTCAGGTTGTATACAATGGACGTAGAAACTATAAAAATATCGGAATGGTGCTAATAGAGTTCAATGTCCAGCGCTGGACTTCTTTCCATTGTATAATATTTTAATGATGAACTCATAAAGAATTATTATTTAATTATGATATTACTGATACAAGGTTTATATAGGCAATTAACATGTTTTAAGTAATTTGTATCATCTAATATAAAATACTAATTTGTATACAGTTATCTTACCTATGGTGTGCATAATTATTGGATTATGACATTTACTATCCAATTATTAATTAGGATTACCTATTATGATTTTAATTATTATTGACCAAATGCACGGTTTTACCTTTGACTCTATCGATGAGTTGGTACCTAATTTCATTATTATCGGGATCTGTTATTTAATTAATAAATTCAAATATGATAAAAAGTTATGTAAGACTGTCTTATTAGAAATTGAATACTTCTTACTAGTCATGGACAAAGTGACTTTAATCAGAATAAATTCCTATAAGATATCGCAATTGAATAAATTTATTAGTTTATATATTTGAATAAGAATATTGATTGTTTGTTATTTTTTATCGGTATTATCATGTTTTAAATAATGATCAAATTATTAAAATTTCAATGATTACTACACAAGTTATAATTTAAACTTTAACTTACGTTATTCAGTGCCATCTGTTAACGAAAAGTTAACTAATAATCCTCTTCTCAAAAGTTCAAGTTAGTGTAGCTACTCATCAATAGAGGTCAGCAGTGAGCAAGTTTTAAAGTTGTTTACTACTTGTCAACTTAGTTCGTAAAAGTTAAAACAGATGGTGCTGATACGAATATACCTCAAGTACCTATTTTGATAAATAAAATAAAGATTTTTAAAATTGTATTTAAAAAAAACTTTCAAATTACCACAATCCTTAAACATTAAGTTACTTACTTGACTGGCAATTATAAAATTTCATTTCTCTTATCCTATTCATTTTAAAATACTTTTTGTTCAATTAGAAAAACATTTAGGTAGCCAAGTAGGTATACTTTGTAGCGCGATTTGATGCCTTTACTAAAAACTGTATATTTCATAACTTGCAGACTGGAAAACATATAAATGCCTACTTTCAGTACCTACCTATGTCTAGAATTTGTTTCTGTACTTGGGAATATGTGTTCTGTTACTTCATTTTTTTTATTTTAATTGCACTAAACGAGATAATTACATCTTTATATTATTAGAACATACAAAATTGAATTATTACATGTTTTTATCATAATAAAACAAACTATTGTCATTATTATTGCTTTGTTATACATTATTAAATTATTATTCTTCTTTCACTGATCACAGCATTTGCAACGGAAGCTCTCAGATACCGGCCGCGTGGTGAACGTAAATTATCCGCCGTCACGTCACCCTTGCTTGTCGCACTTCCTTTTATTCCTGTTACATCCACATGATTCCCGATATGTTCTGATTTTAATAAACCAAAGTAATTTTTCATTTGATAATGCTTACAAAATATGGATCGGTTTTGGTTTGCTAAATACCTATTTTGAAAAAAAAAGTAAATACGTTTCCATGACTTATACAACGGATTTCGGGTTCGAACCCGGTCATTGAAATGACTGAAACAACAAAACGAATTTTATTGTTTCAGTAATTTCAATGACCGGGTTCGAACATGAATATGAATTAATGTTCGAATATGAATGGCTCTAAATACACAATTATAATAATTTAGAAAAGAAATAATAATTGAAAATATGTGCTAGAATCGTGCTCAAGATAAGATATTATTTTTGCATAATTTCAAAAGGTATAATGACCCAACCGACTCCAATAAGAACAAACTTTGGAAAGAGCACTTGACAAAACTTTGTTTCGTTCAAAACTCGTAAACTTAGTATGGTACCTTGCTACCTTTCAAAGTAATCTTATAAGTTTAACATAGATGTCGCTCTACGTGGAAGTCCCATATTTTACCGTAAGATGGCGTTGTACCCATAAAAGAATTTTGACCCATATCTTACCAAAAATATATTTTAAAGCTAAAATTAATATTATGTAATGTAAAAATATAACACATTTATTTTATTTATTGAACATTCACGAGTATTAAGTCTATAAAATTGTCCCAAGATTAGTTTTGAAAACATTTTTCGTCGTAACTTTCATTAATAAGTAGTAATCCTGTGGGTATAATTTGTTTGACATTATTTTAGGCGTAAAGAAATTATTCAATTAATCCCTATAGAGCACTCGTTTATTATCCAAAAATTAATTTGACCGTACATTTGGAATATTTGACAAGAGCATAGCATAATGCATAGGCCATAACTCACCATCTATTGTTGTTCGCTTACGAAGTTGGAATCATGTGCAATTACAAAGGTGTCGGCGCTAGTGTCTCCTCATAAATCACCTCTGCACGATATAACAATTAGCCGGCATGATAGCAATGTTAATTAAACTGCTATGATACTGAGACCGCATTCGGTAATAGGTTCCTACCTAGATAGAACGGCTTAATATCTTACATCTACTGATACAAAACTTCTTATAGGTTCTTATATCTATTTATCTTATGTGGGTATATTTTGTTTCGATATGCATCTGATATAGCATTCAGTTATATTAGGTATCCCTGAACTATTGTAGGTTAATTCTAGAAGTACCTATAACTAGTCTTTAGCCTATACATTCCAGCATAGTCATATAGGTAGGTACTTATTAATATAAACTTGCATCTACTTAAAGTCTTAAAAAACTTATCAATAAATATCACTAGACATACGTATTATGACGAATACAAATGCGATTCTAGGAAATTGAATTAATTGTAACATGTAAGCAAAAACAAGAGTGTCAACCTATAAATAACTCAATAGTTACTTGCAGAACTTTAAATATACCAATAAATATTAATGAGTAAATTGACCATTAATACAATACACGTAATGTTAAACGTTTTACTACTGACATAATTCAAATTCGAGTTCGTATTACACCTGCGGAAGAAAAAGTAATTCTAGATACTTAGTCCGGTGTCGTTAATTTAAGTAATTGATGGCGGCTTTTTCCTTCATTTCAATTACTCTTTGGTATCATGATATTCTACGATAACTTTTATTTTATAAATTTTAGCCTACTACAATAAATTGTATTGAGGATTGACGAAACATTAGGTTAAACGTATTAAAGCTTTAATTTCAAAGTTCAACTTAAGGTTTAAAAACTATAATAATTTATCAAAAACTAAATCAATGTTGTAAGTAAAATTACACATGAAAAACCATCCTTTGAAGATTGTCCTGTTCTGGAATGCTCTGCATTATTTCAATAGAGAGATATTTAGAATCAATTAGAATCGTTCATCTTCAATGAAAATTGATCTAAGTGGTACCAATCTGAAAAATGCGCGTAAGAAAATACCATCTGCGTCTGAGTCGCTTGTGTACCTAACAACTTCAAATACAATACATCAACCACGTGTCATTACACATCAGACAGTATCCTTTGAAGATTGTCCTGTTTGGGAATGCTCGGCATTATTTCAATAGAGAGATATTAAGAATCAATTAGAATTGTTCATCTTCAATGAAAATTGATCTAAGTGGTACCAATCTGAAAAATGTGCGTAAGAAAATACCGTCTGCGTCTGAGTCGCTCGTGTACCTAACAACTTCAAATACAATACATCAACCACGTGTCATTACACATCAGACACTATCCTTTGAAGATTGTCCTGTTCTGGAATGCTCGGCATTTTGATTGCGCGCCCCCAATGATTGCGAGCGCTTTGATTAACAGATTCCTCGGTACCTGCTGACATTATCGATGTGCTAATGTATTATGGGACATAGTTCGAATAAAACGAATGCAGTGCGGCAATTACGATCTCTGGCCATTTGTGTTACTTTTTTGCGTTTGTAAAATAAATTTACTAGGTCGACACATATGGATAGTTGTTAAGTCATTTTTATAATTTTCGAGATAAAAATAAAAAATGTAGAGACTTGTTCACGTGAACATTTTGATCACATTGTAGAAGATAAAATAAAATTACAGTATCTTATTACCTTTATCTACCTCACATAACGAATTTAACACAAGTTTAACTCTACCATCATTTAAAATACCTATGCCAACATAATAATTTTATACATTGTCATATACCTTCTTTTTTATGTATTATAGTTCACCATATTATAAAATGCATACTTAATTATCGATACATACATTTTACGTACACCTTAGGTATATCAATAAAATATTTCCATCATAACTTTTTATAACAGTGTGCAGTGTCGCTGATGTCATAACAAAAGGCAGTCGCTACGGACTGCAGTATGCAAATGCAATTTTATGCGTTGACACGTGGTCTGTGCAAGCTTGCTACTGAAACTGAAAATTAAAATGATAATGTGACGTTACTTGCTTTGAGCTTCATTACCTTACTTCTTTTTTTAATGTTTACTTATCGTATTTATTTTAAAAGTAGACTACTATTGTGTTTCCAAGAACGATGCACATTATTTTTTTAATTACTATCATGCAAATTGGTGATAAGTGGTTATTGCTGCCAATGCTAAACCTTAATTAGGATTAGTAGAGTAGGAGTACGATGTAGTTGAGATGCCTAGAGAGCCTTCAGAGTCGCTCATTAACCAAACCAAAAGAGACAGATCTCTTGCGAGGCTAAAGTTACGCGGCTCTCGAAATTCTTGCCCACTCTTTGTTAATGCATTTGCGTCAAAATTTACGTCTTTCTAGTTTCAATCCAAGGTCAATATAAATATCTGCCCTACCAATAGTTTTGAGTACTCAATACCTATCATTTTGGATTATAGAAATAGATTAATATTTTAGATTAATAGACGGATTAATTATTTTTCCGGGACTTTTCCGACTTTACGTACCTACTCATCGTATAAATTTACTTCACTACGATTACTTTACTTAGGAAACCTTTAATTACCCGTTATAATGTACGAATAGACGTCATCAAAACTCATACATCGACACAAAACAAAGCCTTTTATTTCGTACTGTCACCGACGGGGGGCGCTCATGAAAAATTATGAAGCCGCGTTGAAAATTACGCAACTTGTCTGATTAAATTAGAAGTTGGCTCGCTAATTAGCGGGTACATCGCATTTCACTCCGCGCACGCTTAGCGGGAAACAGATTTTCTCCCGAGAGCCGTTTGGGAAAGCCGACTTTTTGACAACAAAAAATCACGTGCTTTTTTCAATAATTTAACTTAGCACCGCAATGTTGTTGTACTTTTTTGTTTAAAATATAAGTAAATATAGGTTTGTTTAAGTTTCTTTGTAACTATTTAAAACAATTATAACTACGGGTAGATTTAGGTATTTGATTCTTTCATTATATTTGGATCGATTGTATTTAACAAAACGATTAAAATTAACGCAAAATACTAGAAATATATGTATTTTTAAAAAATAGGACGTTTTGTATGATTACAAAATTATTGACGTACCTATTCAATAAATGGTAATAAATGTGGATTGTTTAGGTAATTATTATACCACATTACTGATCTCTACATGTCGGTAATTAATTTCAGCACTAAACATACAAATATAACTAAGAATATCGTACTGTAGGTACATCGTAAGAATATCGGGACGGAGAGAAGTAGATTGATGCGTGTGTATGTAGTTATTAATGACACTACTCCAGATCGCCCTTTGAAACTTCCGAGAGAGTGACATCCCTATTTTTAACGAATTAATCCTTATCACATTTTGCTTATAATTTTTAGAATATTACGCTATGAGTTTGTTTTGCCAAATGCAAATTAAAAATGATAAATGTTTGTATAAAAATAAAAAGCTGAATAAATATTCAGTTTATTTGTGTGAATTTAATTTTGTATTTAAATATCTGCAGGTTAAGCAAAATCAAATGCCGTTATTCGGAGGTGAATTTTTATATTACAGAGGATCATAAATACATAGTATAATATACCTTATATTCTCTCTAAAAATAAAGCCCAGACTAGTTCATTGACCTGTTAGCCAAATATTCGCTCGTAGCCGTCTTTATGATGTTTTCATTAACGTAAAATAAATAATGACACAACTATCAAATAGCACTTCACATACGTATATTTCTCGTCATAAATTCAGTACATGATGTGGTTATAAAATAATACAGTTACTCAACATTATTATAAATTTAAATTCATAAATTCTGAAAATCAACGCAGCTATAAAGAAAGTTGAGCATTATTTCTTCCGCTTTGAAACGGTTTGACGCCGATACAGGGAGAATAAATCAAAACCACTTTGTGTTCCAACAATAGCTCTCTAATTGACAAATAGTGGAAATGATAAATACAAGCGCTGGGAATTTTCCAAAAATACACCCTTTGATCGTCACTTGATTAACAACTGCCGACCACCGCCCGCGAAATCTTATTAATTTTCTTTTTAATCCGGTCTCCTAAACCGCCTTGTCGCATCGTGTACTGGTGAGCGATAGCGATGAGAAACGGGTGCTTCTGGAACAAAGATAGATATTTTATACAAGATAGGTACATAGCCAGTGTAAAAATGATAAATAGGAAAAATCCTTCAGAGTTAAATAATACACGTGGCGTCTTGAAACAAAAGTAGATTTGGAGGATAATATATGTGCCTACAAAAAAATTCTAATTAAATTTTGGTTCTCGCCAAGTTGGCCATCAAGTAGGTTTATCTAACCAATCCCAAGTAGGATCGAACTATAGGAAGTCTTCAGGTAGGTAGGTAGGTCCTCAGGTATTACAAATGTGTTGCTCCCTTTGAAAAAGTAATTAGGTGTCTCATCTCTAATTAAGCCCATTTTTAATTTCAGGACGGTTGCCATAAGGTGGTCTTATAGCTTTTCTTTGTAAAAATTTCATGATAGAGATGAAACAAGTACTTAAAGTATATTTTTGTATGATTTATGTCATATTAGCGCTCTAAACACGATGTTAACTGATTCATTACACGTTGTTCAGTATTTTTACGTCTTTTGTAGATCTAGGCAACGCTAAATAGATGATTATGGCTTTTGAAACATATACAATATAATAGGTATAATGTTGGCATGATTGAATCGAACATTAATTTCATTTGGTGTGTGGGCCTTTTTATACCATGTTACCATTTATTGAGGGACATGTTGGTACGTACCTACTCATATTGATTGACATGAGTCAATATGAATGATCATATTACTCATATACAATAGCTTAGAAACGGAAATAATTTAAAAAATAATAATTAAACGAAATATATCGAATTAGGTACATTAAAAAGTTAGTGGTCACGCCTTTGTTACTGACCACAAATACAAAACAAGAACTAAGGTCGGTAACAGACGTGTTACTGCCTCCGAGGGCAAAGTTCGAACGCTTAGTCTCGCTCTTTAACCATTCCCTTCAAACCAAGACACAGCTTTACTATTTAAGTGTTTAACATACTCAAATTCTCCAGAAGTCGTTAGTAACTATAGTCCGTACCTTTGCCATAACGACTATAAACTCCGAAAGAAACATAATATTGTCACGTACAGTTAATTAAGTGTGGTTTCCGCGTAGGAATAATACCTGCCCAAGCAAAGGGCATGAGAAACCAACCCGACTGACTCACATAACCAGTTCCGACGAATAAATCAAACCTCCATGCTCGGTTATCAAATTATCAAAAACACGTGAGACTGTTAATTTCCTCGTCGGTCAGTTTAAAGACATATTCCTTGAAGCGACTCCGCGATCTTATCGTCTCCTGGTAATTGTGGGCTAGAAACATTAGCTCGTATTCTCTACAGATTATAAAAAGTTAATAACATTAGCGTGCAACTTTTTCACTTATGAAACGAATCCTCTAAACAAGGTTTCAATTAGGTATCCAATGAAATATAATAACATCTTTATGAACATCTTTGCATTTTTAATTTTTGTTTATATTAAAACAGGTTTCTGTGTATCAATCGTCTATAAAATATCTACTTGTTTTTGTTTAAACATCGCCATATCTTACTAACATATAGAAGTTATTTTCTTTAGTAAGTATCCATTACTGTATGATGAATTAGTAAAATGGTATAATTCAATATAACCCTCTATATTCCCATAATTGCTCATTGGCTAATGAAAAAAAGTGTCGTAATTTACCCCTGTGTAAATAATTCTTGAGCCCCATCGGCTTTAATGAAACAAGACATTCTTTAAACCTATACTTTTCGTTTTGGACACAAGCTAGTTGCTGGAATGTAAATGGAAATTGAAAATTAAAAAATGCGAGGGTCGTCCCGCGTGGGGGTGGCGAAATCGTAAATTTAAATTGTCCATCCCTCAACATGCAAATTTTCGCAGTAGGCATGCCTTTCAATTGTACCTACTCATCCGGAGATGAATGTACAGAGTGATTACGAAGTTTTAATATATGACTGGCCTAAATCTGATTTATTCAATTGGTTTTATACGTAGATATAGGTATAAACTAGGGACCGCCCGGCGATGCATGGGTAGCCGCGTATTAGATACTAAAGCTTAATACACCTGTATGATTTTCTGCTATAGGTTATTTTGTCCTTTCAGATTTTATTGATAAAATTTATTTTATGGATAATTTTCTAACTTTAGTTGCTATGAAAATCGCTTACTATTACCACCTCAAATAGAATGGACAAATAATTTAAACGGATTAAAGATGAAACACCCAATCAATTAAAAATATTTACTGTTCTTTAAGAAATATCAAGTTAGTAAGATTGAAGACGAAAGTGAATAGACATTTTAAAAGATACAGACAGACACAGGAAGCAAGCCTAGGAGTTGAAGGTTGATTTAGGAAGACCTTATCAGACTTATTGTTAAACCATCGTTCTCATTTTTTTTTGGCTAAATAGACGACGCATGTTTGTTCTGCGTAGCATATTAATTAAGGAGTAATTAATCTAGCTAGTTGATAAAGTAATGCTCATTATAATCGTACCTAAAACTTTTTACATGTACGTAACAAATGGCAACTGCAAAGAACATATTGTCAAGAGAGTCGCCGCCATCATTAACTGTGGCTAATGAAGCTTGAGCTTTTGGGTTTTAAATAACTTGCGCCAGCCTCTAGGGGCGGGCCAATGCGGAGTACTGTGTCATATAGATTTTTTACTCTGAACATGAATTTAACAAACCATATCAAAAAGTTTGCGATGTGACCTTACAGAGGCGTTCTTTCTACTTCGCTGTTAACATACATCTAATGTACTGGTAGCTTAAAAGATTATCACTAGAGAAACTACTTTCGTAGTCGTCTGATTATATCTTAATGCGAAATTCTCGCTTTATCTCTTGTAATGATAGTTATTTTTTATTACTCCGCTACCTGGTAAATTCTAGTAGCCGTCTTATTAAGCACGTAATAAATTCTATACTTTAATGCAGCATAGCGAGATCTGACGATAAAGCTGAGGTTACGGTGACACATCAGTCGACGCACAAATTAACGTTAGTGTAAAGTTATGTCGTACGGTAACAAGGCGGTTGTCACTCATGCTCCATCAACTGTTGGGAAATGTCGAGGATATGACGCCGGGTCAGCCACATGTCGAACGAGACGTGATAATATTTCATCTCCCTGTCTCACTTTTGAGGAAATACTTCCATCAGTAAGACAAAGACGGCTCTTGAATCATATGTAAGAATGCGCCTTTGAGTTATCTGCGGTAAACGGGGGTCGCATCTTAGGCAGGTTGTCGCTAATAGGCGTTTTACTCGCAACATATGAGATTTTGTCTTCATGTGTGTTCCAACCACAGGGCACGCGTCAGTCTTTCGCCTGTCAGATACTTGATGGTGTGCGAAAATTATGGCTCACCGATCCAACTCACCGACACACACATTGAATCGATCGGTAGTCATATTTTCTCTTACCTGATCATCGATATGATTTAATTATAGATTCACTAAGTACATTAACCTTTCATTTTCAGATTCGCCGAGAAACCGATGAGGAGACACCGTCCGTTGGAATCGTGTGAAAAATCCTTTGGATCGATCGCTGCTGTGTAGTGAATGGAATCCGAAGTGTTTGTGTTGTGACTGATAACGTGATAGTGTCGGCCCCAGTGGCCGAAAACCTGCGACGGAAGATACGGACGCGAGCCGCGCGGGCTGCGGGCCCGCAATGAGCGCCAACAACTGCGACAGTATGCCATATTTCTCCAACGCCTACATGCCGGACATGAGGAACGGGGGTGGTCATGATCACCAGCAGGCGCACGCGCACTATGGCGCGGTGCCGCAGCAGGGTCACGAAATGGAGGGCTGCGACCAGCAGCTCAGGCCCGCGCAGCACCACTACCCCGCGCAGCCGGCGCCCGGGATGCCGTACCCGAGGTTTCCTCCCTACGACCGACTGGGGTACTACCAGCAAATGGAGCAAAACGGATACCGGCCCGACAGCCCTTCTCAGATGGGGCACATGGGTCAGAAAACTGATGGCTACGGTCCGAACGGCCATCAGCCCCCTGCGCCTGCGGTGTACACTTCGTGCAAGCTGCAAGCCGTCGCCGCGACGGCGGGCGGCGTGCCGGGGAGTCCGCCGCTGGAGCAGGCGCAGCAGATGCCGCACCACATGCACCCGCAGCAGCACATGGTGCAGCATGGGGTGCCGCCTCACCAGCAGCACCTCATGTACCCGGAGGTCGACATGCAGCACCAGACGCAGATGCCGCCGATGCACCAGCAATCGATGCACGCGCAGCAGGCGCCCCCGCAGCAGCCACCACCTAACACCAACGCGTCGCTGCCTAGTCCATTGTACCCTTGGATGCGGAGTCAATTCGGTAAGTTTAAACACACTTATACTACATTATGAAAAGAATATCTCAAATAGGTAGACTTGTTAAAAATCTTTCTAGTTTCATTAATATTATTGTAGTTTTGATAAGATCCTGCTACTAAGATCATTACATGTCCTTAACATGTCAAAATTAAACACAATAGAGAATCGACAATGGAATTTGAGTGAAGTTAAAATTAGCAAATTAAAAAAAAACCTCATCGCTCTCACTTTCGGTGTAAAAATGGACATAGGATTTGCACAATACACTTACAGGTAGCGTATCGAGTAATTCGCAACATCATTCTCGCACCACGTGCTCATTGACGAGAAACAATGCGGCGCAGAAACAATACGGTTCCTTGTGTTCCCGGATTATTTATGGGCCGAAGAGGCATTCAAAAGGAATTTCACTTTTCATAAAATTTACAACTCGCGCACAATGGCGCCCACCTTCTGTTTTGCTGACATCGAAGCTCAACAATGAGGCCTCGAGTTGCGCTACCGTCTCCTACTGTTTTCGAATTTGTCTGGAAACTAATTTATGATGAAATTCCGTGATTTAGGGCGTCTATTGTAATTGGTATGATTCAAAATGCGCTCGAAACGAGAATTTAGTTCGGCCCGCTCGGTCGCCGCGGTACTTATGCTAATAGCGGTGGTTAACAATCCTTGACTCGCGAGTGAGTTTAAGTGCAGTGGTGATGTAGTACAACATATTTTCATATAAATTCGCGCATTTTATATCTTTTGATCGCGCAAAAGATTTTACTTAGTAGGTTAGGTTAATGTCCTTGCAACCTCAATTTCAGTCGTGTGAATAGTAATAGAAAAGTTTACAGTTGAAGTGTGTGAGTAAAGTATATGTTAAAGTTAGTAATTTTCAAGAGAATGCTGCAGAGAGACAAGGTAAAGATATAATTACAATTAGTAATCACCTCTGTGGTAATCACACTTATTAGGTACATACTATTAATAAACTATTAAATAATTAAAACGCCACGGGAAGAGAGCTATATTTATATTTTGTAAAGTAGCGACCTGAAAAATAACTAAAAAGAAAGTTTAGTAGAGGATATATTTTTTAAGAAGATTTATTTTAATATCAATTATTAACTATTTTTCACTTACTTATTTTTAAAGATATGTAGTTAACTAACTTAGCGTTATTATCATGTGTAGTGTTCAACTGACCTGTTTTAAAGGAATAAATCCTGGCATAGGACGCACCCTTGTCATAACCCTTATCCAGGACTCCGTGCCAGATAGGATGTGCCAATTTAGTTCGCTGTATTGGACTGCGATTCATCGTTCTAGTTAATTAATTTTGAACTATGTCTAGATGATGCAAGTAGATTGTTTAGTTCGTACATACCTAAAAGTATCTATATAATATCTAATGTCGTATTTATATTTAAATAGTTTGGTCGGTGATGAATGTAGACATTGATTACTTAGCTGTCTCAAGAATAGTAGTTCCGGTTTCGATTCTTGTCAGGCAAACAATAAATTTATATTTACATACTGAGACATTTCTCCATTTTATCCTCAGACGGAAATCAAAACGGTCAATATCGTTTCAGCTTAAACCGTATTTTATTGGCACCTAAAGTAAGATCATCATCCTAACGATATAAGCCTCATTACTTTTATAGGTACCTATTCAATTTTCGCAAAAATAACCGCAGAGTTTTAACCAAGTAGGTAACTAAATGTTTCCATTTAAAAACGCCATCGTTAACTTCAGAACGATTCACAACAAAAAAATCTCTTAAACCGCAAAAAGCTTCTTAAAACCTCAAGCGGTAGACGACAATGTATTTAGCGTATGAAAAATACACCCTTAGCAGTACAGTAGCACTTGAGATCGCTAAGTTCTTGTTATCTTAGGCTACTCCATTAATTATGTTTAAAATTTGGCTGCCATTAGAAAAAATGGACCAATGGGAACCAAGCTTCAATGTTAAAATAGAACGTTCAAACCAGACGAGTCATTAATCATTGCGCACTGTATCTACACCTACTCAGTAATATGTAATGACCGTCTGTTTATCCACTTAAGTATATAACTGAACTTGTTTAAACTTATTTGGTTTTTGGAAGTTTTTGGTAGGTGCAATGTAGGATATAGGTAGGAACGGATGCAAGATATAGGAAGTTATTTAGCATGGTTTTCTATACTACTGTAATTGAATCCGTATTACAGTAGTGTGGTAGAGTTTTTGTTAATTTTCATGATATAAATATTAAATTCTATATGCTGTTGAGATGCGAGATAGTTAACAAGCGATTCGCAGATTTCGAATTATCCGATGTGCCTAATTTAGGTTTTG
The DNA here is from genome assembly GCA_018251915.1 of Urbanus proteus proteus. Classification (NCBI taxonomy): domain Eukaryota; kingdom Metazoa; phylum Arthropoda; class Insecta; order Lepidoptera; family Hesperiidae; genus Urbanus; species Urbanus proteus. Next base: position 44,837 of record DWPV01000033.1, read on the forward strand.
GTCCATGTAGCTATAGGCAGAGACTAGGCTGATTTTCTTAGTAATACACAAAAACTATTATAAATTCACTACACACTAATACAAGTCACCTTGAGTAAGAGTATCCATGTACGTAGTTGTAAATGGTAAATCTAACACAATATTAAACACTACGCAAAATACTGTATAATGTATTTAAGACGTTTGCAAAACAACAACCGAGCCAAAATATTTGAAACACCTGAAAAAGATAAAGTTAATATCTCACGACTGTGAACTTACCTAAATAAAACGCCTTTATTTCAGCCGATTTGACGCATAGCCCCTGACTAACGGCATAGAAAGATAGACTTACCTAGTCCGAGGTAGGCCGCGATAAGTCGGCGAATCGAGGTGGAAATGGAAATATAATGGAAATCTCCCCCTCCCGCCGTACCACCTCACCCTCTTCGCATACAATGCCGAATAGACGACTTGTTACATTTCATTGTTCAGTTATCAGCCCCCAGGCCTTTGTGAAGCCCGATGATTGAATACGAGAATTTGTTTTGGTGCCTGCTTCTGATTTTCTACGTTTGCCACTGAAAGCTCCAATCGCTCGGTATTAAACGAAAGTATAATACAATTACGAATGATTGTTTGTTCACTTCAGCGTCAAGGCTTGCTCACAAAATTATTAGCAAAACGTATCGAGCATATAAATACATGCTTAATTTTATAAATATTTTGACCATGAATGCTAGGGTAGTATTGTAATTTACACGCCTTTATCCTAGATATTTACTGTCATACGATATATTTTACGATATAAGAACAAACCGAACAGCCGACTGAAATAAGAACAAAAATTTTAAATAATGAAACAATAATGAGAATCTCGTTACGGCGTTAAAAATAAAATATCAAAATATTTGAAAATCTATCAGTATTGAAAATGAACGTGAGGTATAAGGAAAACAAAATGCAAGCACACAGCGAGGTGTAGGCTGTTTTGATCAAGAACAGATGGTATTTGCAATGGTTAAAATTAATCGTTGCGTGCGTATTTGCTTGTTTGTAATGACCACGGCTTTCACTGCAACGAAAAGATAATAAACAATAGTTTTTCTTGTTTCTCCGAGATTACATGAATATCACGTGTTTTTATATAAAATAGAGTAAATAATTCTACCCACGTCAGCACGTGACTACGTCACGTATTTGTGTTTTATTTCTAGTCGATAGTTTTTGTAAGGAATATTTGTAGAAACTCTCTCCTATAACTAAATGAGTCAGTTTGATTCATTCGCTGATCACTTATGGAAATTCATTTGCGTAATCTATCTGATCTGTCATCTTCTTGCGATAAATTATTTAGCATCCTATCGTATATACGTATTTGTTACGAAGTAATTATTAAGATTTTCCCTAAAAATCTTTTATTAAGAAACAAACCTTACGTTAATCGAAAATGTACTAACCAAAGCATGAGTTTTCAGACTGTCTTTTTCTCTATCCTTATTCCATCTAAGCTCTAATGCCTTTCCAGGTAGTTGTAGAGCTTCCACGATTTTCCATTACGGACCGATTTCTCCCAGCTACTTATTTGATAAGAGCCTTTGTCGCTCGTTCATTGATCGATTGTCGATTGTCGCGTAACAATGACGATAAATGCTTCCTCAGATTGAAGCTCGGATTCTTTCCGTGGGGTTGATTTTCCCCTTACGTTCTCTAAGAACTTGTTCCGGTCCTAAAGCATTTAAGGGGTCTGTATATATAGAACTCTAGATTGTCAAGTTATTTTAGCACCATTTGGTGCTATTTAAAAATGTAGTCAGCCTCATCAAATATTAATTTTCTCTTGGGGGGAGATAGTTCGAGTATTTTGATGGATTAATCAGTCAATTCTGGTCTTTTTTACATAATTTATAATCAGACACCAAGACCACTTCGTTATTTTCTCGCACAGGATATGTGACCAAAAGTACATTTTTTCTTATCTTATCCTTACATATCATGATTATTGGCTTGTAGTGTTTTAAACATTTTTATAAAAAAAAACGTTTAATTTAACATCACTGCTATTAACCACCAAAAAAAAAGAAATATTACAAAATATTTCCCATTGAAACTGCGGAACTCCTTATTTCCTGACTTCCCCTTGTATTTACACGTGCTATTATTTGCATAAACATTTTTTTTATTCGACAGAGGGGTGCAGTGACTGTAAAAATATATTTCTAATTCTGTTCACCGCTAGCTTTCCGGTCTTACTCGTAGTACCGACGTTGACTGATCGCGTTTTCGCTCTCCTAATATTATTTTTGAGCTCGCTTTGAACTTAGCGCTATGAACTATTTTGCTTAGTTTGGGATTTATTTACGGTCACGATATATCAATGTGTGTTCGAAATTCGAACAATTTAGTCTTATTTGACGTGATCCTCGTGAGAAATTGTTTCTTACTACCATAGGTATTACCTACTTACTGGTACTTAAGTTACACTTTGATTAATATTTAAAATAGATACCTATTTCTATTTGTAACATATTTCGAAAACATTGACTGCTAAATCACTTCTACATTATGTATAAGTTACTCATTTTAAAATTGTTATTAGCACCGCTATACAATGTTTGAGTATTTTTGTCAATGATAATACTAGTGGATAAAGTTAATAGATCTATTGTTTAATCTAAACATGTATTTTAAAAATAGGTTCAGGGATGTTACAGGTACTTTATACGAAGATGAGTTCAATGTGTGACTTCACTTGCTTAGAACAAGCTCTGAATGCTTTTATATAGTTCAAGCATCGTATCATAGATGGCGTTGTAACACAAAATACCAAATGCATGTTATATAAATTAATAACAGAGTATTTGATTGAAAAAAAAATTAAAATTATTGTTTAGGTGATAATCTAATTTAATGTAATTTAACTGTATTACAACATATCAGTCATATTTGTGCATTATTAAAATAATTATCTTATTTCTATATAAACTACTTGTAAATATTTTAATAACAAGTTTTTACAACGTGCAAAATGTCTGCTAGAATAAATTATTGTTTTTTGTTCTATCGCATTGTTTCCACTTCTCAAAATCGGACCCATGTTTTAACATAAAAACCTAATAACATGGTTATTGACCCTAAGCTTATTATGAAGCCCCAAAATATCTGATTCTGTAACAACCACCAAGTCTAAGCAACAAAAACTGAGCTTATTAAAAAAACATTATATCTTATAATTACACACCCACATATAAACAGGCCAATCCCATTAATACATGTCTGGCGCTACGCACATGCACACAAATATGACTCATAAGACGTACGCACACATCTAAATCGTGTATGAGACAGTACGGCGAGTCGATTGTGTGGTTATTGATATTGCCAGGTATAAAATTTTCCAATAGTCTTGGGAAAATATTTTTGTTAATTTTGACATCAGGGCTTGTTTTTACTTGTTTATAAATATCCCTATTTAAGTATTTACTTATACTGGTGTGTTTTATTTTATTATTGACTATGCCGGTTGGACAAATAGAATCTAGTCCCGTATTCGATTTCTGACCAGGCCACGGACGTATAAATAATGAATTAAGATTTCCCTTCAAGGGCTGGATATGTGGTTTGTGGTATTAAAATGGTAAAAAATGCAAAAAATCTAATAGTCGGTAACTACGTCTTTACGTACAAGTTATAGTTAATGCTTAACGGATAGGTATAAAAAAGGGATACTTACTCATATGTGGAATGTTCAAGGCAATTTTTCCCATTCTTTTCTTTTTCGTTAAATTTCTTTAATTTTACGATCAGAATATTGTCAATGCCTAATTGTGTCGGATATTATTTTCCTTATTTTATTAAAATCAATGTTAACAAAAATAATACCCAAGCAACATGTAGGTACACCGTAAGCATTAATAAATCCCAGTAGCTTGTTTTGAAGATCCTTACAACCTAATACCGACCAATAATTTCACCAAAGTTGGTAACTTCTAAAGAAAGTTGTGTTCAATTAACTGGCAACATTCTCAGAAGTTGTCCGTCCCTTTTTCACCTACGTGTGCTGACTCCTTCTAACCCGAAGTTAGGTTAGCCTCACATTAATTAAACGTCGGGATAGAACGCCAATCAAACTTTGACCGCCGCTAAGCCGATGAAGCCGAACTTATTATGTGGTATTAAAATTCCATTTTCGAACTCAAACCATTTCAAATTGAAACGGAAACGTAATTATACCATCAAATGATAATTGCTAATTCCATAAATGCATTCAATTAGGATATTAGACATGAAATATCAGTAAAGAGTTTTTATTTCCGTAATTATCAATTATAGGGCGGGTTATTGTCGGTAATACGCATATTGATCAGCCGCTATTAGCGCTTTCGAGTCATTAATGTACTATTAAACCGTTGTGTGTCATTAGTTAAGCACAAAAAGTGCCGCATCACATGGCGCGTACACATGTGCGAGTCAACGGTGGCACATAAATCATAAAAGCATCTTTATATTTGTTTTTATACGTAGGTAGTAGCCATGTCGATAGAGGAACGGAAAAAATCCCCCTTTTCCTGCCTGGGGATCACACATGACCGGCCTGTCTATCTGCCAGACCCGTGTCAAATATTCTCTGGAGCGGACACCGCCCCCACTCGGCTTTTGGGGCAGGGGAGCCCCCTGGGGCTTGCTGTCCCGCGGCGAAGCTCATCTCGGGGTCCTAATGCGTTCTGCGCTCCGCATTACGTTGAGATGAATTTTTACGCGCCCATAGATAGGCTCAGATTCGGTAGATTGGATTTTTAACATTGATAACAAATAATACGTCGATATAATCTAATATACGTTAGGGAGCGGCATGATTGAATATTTTTTCTTTCATTAAGATTTTCGCCTTCAGGCCGAGCTTTGAAAAATCACCCTTGCCAGCACCTTTCATAACTTTTCGCTTCGTGATCCGAGGCAATTACTCACCTTCTATCGCCTTCTCAAATATTCATTCGTTCCTTTCCTGCTGCAAATTATCGTAATGGTTCGAACAAAACAGGTAATTAGATACTCGTATGGAAGGTAGGGCCTTCATTTTTTAAGTCCAGTCGGTCGATGCCTTCCGGTTTCCGAATTTCGAAGGGATGTGAATAGTTAATGTTTTTTAGGTATTTTGATGTTATGAAGCGAAGAGGCGTACTGGCGTTTTAGATTTTAGGGCTTATACAATTGGATATTATAATTAATTACCGCGTAGGTAGCGTGGGTGGGTGTCGAGTGAATTGTGCGGTGGCAGAGGTCGGGTAGGATGTCGCGTCGACAGGCGGAGCCGGGCGCGGAACAAAGCTCCGGAGCCTAACAAAGACGTCACCGGCCGTGCCTGCGACGCGGAGTTATGGCACCCATTGTGCGCAACAATACCCAACAAACGAGTTTGTATAAGCTATTAGGTACGCGCATTAATATATATTTTTTGTTCGCCCGAAAATTTAGCATTCCATTACGAGGGAGAGAAATGAAACGCCCGCCGCATGAATTATATTAAAATATATTTGAATATTTCATTTGACACCTTTTTTGCGGGCGGAATTTCGTTCAATCCCCGGCCGGCTCTCGTAATTTTTAGCGTACACCGAAGCGAAATTTTCGGTGAATAACATTCCATTTCGGATGCGAAACACGACGGGAATCAGCGTCGACACAACACTGACTGATGGCTCTGTATTCCAGATATAAATTCTTTTTGAGGTCCGACCGAGCATATTTTATTTATGTACCCTTTATACGTATTTTTGTTACAATCTATCCAAAAAGCACACAAAGATATTGTTTTATTCTTTATTACTATAATCTTTGATATTAATTGTTGTATACTTTGGAACAGAAATAATATGAAGTTACTTTGAATATACATTTAAAACAAAAATTCGTCATAATAATTATGTAGCTTTTACACTAATTGGTAACAGAATTCCCTACTTTTTCGGTATAAAATTCAAAGCAATCAACATAGTACCTAATACACGATCGAAATAGTTTTAGCCGGCATACGCGATTGAAATCAGTAAATATTCAGAAGGCCGACTATATATACATGTGTACAACAAAGTCATTAGCGTCGCGTATATACCGTAGGGTATGTATACGTCTACACCCGCCCTACCAATGATTAATGAATATCAGAGCTTGAAAGCTCCGTGCCTTTTGTTTTTTTACGATTCCAGTTGGATTCGTTTCCCTCATACCATTTTATGTTACTATCGGAGCATAGATGGTATTTTATACCGATAACAATCTCTTTAAATAGGACATACGTAAGTAATTTTTGTTCGGAAGATTTATGACCATAATACGTATGGTAATTAGGAAAATTTCCACCAGTTGAATTTATTTAATGTATTTATCTACATATTTGGTCATTTACGTGTTTATGAATATTTATAAAAATTTAAATATTTATATTTCTTAACAAAAATTTAAATATAAAAATATTTAAAAATATATAACTATGAACCAACTCAATATTAAATTCATGATGTAGGTACGTAAGTTGTTACCAAGTGGTAATTTTCATACTAACTTTTACGGAGATATTGGTGATAATTATTTAAACATTTTTATTCTCTATTGCATGGATTTTGGTCGACACTATTTTTTTACTTCTTAAAACAACAAAAAATTAATTTCATTACAAGTGAAAATGAAAATCGAGATTTTTGTGATAACATAGAATGCAACGATGTAGGTAATTACAAAGGCGCAAGAAACTAAAAAGAGATAACCATAGATAATGAATACCTACTCCTAATTTTATTTATGACTTACGATAACATCATGGAATACAACCAAAAATTACTTATAATTAGCAAAACCCAAAAAATACAAAGAGTGATCCACGTGACCGCAGTCAAAAAATCGCTTTATTTCGCGTCTTAATTACAACGACTTTATATAAAGTAATCAAACTCATATCTTCTTTTTGCTGAATTGCAATATCAATTAAACTTATTAAGCAGAGTCGGCCTTTGGTTCCGAGACTTCGTCGAAAACCAGCAATTTTATTTACGACGTGTAAGCGTTTAAGAGAAATTGCATTAATCTGAATACCCGTTTGATATCATGTACGATGTTGCAATACACTGAGTGGTGTCCGCGAATCAGAAGGTAATAAGTCAAGGATGGGTGCAAACGAATTTTATACTTATTCACCCAGAAATAAAGGATCGAATCGCGTTACACAGTTGGCGCCATACGATAATTCTTTCATGTGTAAATGTATGAAATTGTAGGACATGAATTATGGATTGTCGATATCGCTCCAAGCTGTTGCTGTATTTTTTTCGTATTTCTCGATGCGATACCGCAACGAATTAAATTAAAAGCTCTTTTCACTTGTCATCCCTTGATGAATTTGGTATTTAGGCGCGCTGTCTGCCTATATGAGTTATTTATTTCGGACATAGCTTGATGTTACATTAATCTATGAGTTTTCTGTTATTACCGTTCTAATTATATATTACAACACTAGTCCAACATGTCATGTAGTCCACCTATGGTAAGTGGTCATCGCCGTCCATGGATATTTTATAACCAGCTCCATAAATAACCGAGGCTGGTCCTGTAGACTTAGATGGTCACCTAGTATAAAGGTACAAAGAAATGCATGAATTTCTTCTGGTTAGAAATACGTGAGACACCGGTACCGGTCAACCTGTACTAGTTCTTTCACTTTGCAAAGTATCTAATGGCTATTAGAAAATTAAATAATATCTACTTAGTAGAACTCTATCAGTAACTGAATGACAGGGAACGCATTGCTTAAACTGGTGGGTCTGGAAGCATGAAATTATATTTAGTTCTTCAAGAAAAAGAAGGACAAAAATTCCTTCGTATAAACCGTATCTCTGACAAGATATTGTGAAAATGTCATCACCAGAACCTTAAATAGGTTATGCCTATAAAATCTATGTTGCTCAAAAATAATAAGATATGATAGTCCAACTGCAATACACCAGTTGCTGTAAACTAATCTGCTCAACAAGACTTACATTTATCTGGATAAAGTGCGTGCTAAAATATTGACCGGCGGACTATCTCGGATCATTTGTACTGATTACCTACACGATAGAGCTGCACGAAAGGTAAAGGGTCGAAAAAAGCGGTCAGTCGATACCAGGAATGGCCAATCACGACATAATAATGGTAATGTAATATAATTTCAGAGTGATGGTTCGTTTTTGTGAACCAATCATATTACTACACTTAAAGTATGTTGGATTTGGCCTCCGAAATTGTATAACTTCTGGATTTAGTTAGCATGTGGTTTCAATATTTTTTTCAACTTGGAACTCCTTTTTAACTTCCATTACAGGATTTTTTCACACAACTATCGTTGGAGCTATATTTTGTTCTTCTAATTAAGACAAGATGTCGCCTAGCTTTTTGTTTCGTGTAGCAACGTGATGAATATTAAATTTCATAAAATAACTGTCATTATAATTCACTATGTAGCAACTTGGTCTAGAGGAACCTACAATTTTTCTTCTTCAGGTAAATTATATTAAAATTATGTCACCATATCCCCATACCATTATTGCCTACTCAGCTCTAAGTAAAGTGTAATTACGTTAGTCTCACGCTAAAGGCCGAGTGTCGTCTCACGCGTGTCCAGTGTGTCGTGAAAGTAAGCCGAGCCGATTTTGTGACTCCCCCCGCGATGATTTATACTCGCCCGGCGACACATGCAGCGCTGCGCCCGACGCCCCTAAAGCTGCGATTTCATTTTACTTCAACAGACGGGCAGGTGGAACGCTACGTGACATGCGTTTTATATTTTTTAAACCTAAAAATGCCTTTAAATTTTTGAATCGGTAATATTTATAAATTTTGTTTTATTTGCCTGTAGGCTAATTCTAATTAATTGCTTTCTAAATAGCTTGGCAGTTAATAATTACTAAGCCTTAGCTTAGGTATATGTCTAAAAAATACGTAACTTTCATGTATATTTCACGTGTAGCGCTGCGCGCGACTCTACTGAAGCTGCGATTTCATTTTATTTTATCGGGCAGGTGGAACGCAGCATGATACGCGTTTTATGACTACAAAATTTGTATATTTATTTGTCTGCTGTTAGTTTTTAACTACTTACTAGTCAGCTTAAGTGACGTTAGTTTAAAAATACGTTACTTTTATGTATATTTAATATGTAGCATTGCGCTCGACGCCCCTAAAGCTGCGATTTCATTTTAATTCAACACTAGAACGGTAGAACGAAGCGTGATAAGCGTTTCATTATCACGCTATTAAGGCGTTTTTTTCAAATAACAATGCCTTTTAGATTTAATTTATTTATCTGTTGCTACCCAGCCATTAGTTACCAAGCAGTGGCCTATATGTTTAAAAATACGTAACTTTTATGTACCGATATTTAATCAACAAGTAGAGGTGTTGTTATATTGTTATTTTATTAATTTTTAAAGTTATAAGATTTTCCTTTTAAAGGTTTAATTTGATAGAATTATATAGATCGGACTAACTTACCAAGTGACGTCCGATCCTCCCGTACTGCGTCGTCTCGTTTCCTCTTATGTCATCCCATATTTTTTGTAATTGTTATATTTAAATTTAAAAGTT
>DWPV01000034.1:0-54191 GCA_018251915.1 Urbanus proteus proteus
TGGATATTCTGGCAGGCTTTTGTGTGACCTACACGTGGTTGCAAGGTTGTCCACGATTTACGGGACACCCTGTATATAGTGTATATGTCTCCCTAACCGCACCCTTCAAACCAGAACACAGCAGCGCTACTGCTGTTATATGGCAGGACTATTCTTGCCTTATAACACCAGTGTAGCCAGTGTAGTGCTATATGTGGTGGTGGTGCCGCCGGAGTCGAACCCCAAAGGTTTCTACCACATTTTAACCTTTACTTAACTTAATGTTACCTTTACTTAATTTTGATAAACAATAAATTAAATTTTTCATCTTGATCTTAAAGATGTGCGCTGTCTATTTAATTACAGTTACCAGTACGGTGTACAACTTTAACTTTTCTCACTATTAGAGGAGGAAGAAAATGTTGCTTTTCGTTTTCAGTAAAGTACGATGAAGGTCGTTTTTCCAGTGTATTTGTATCCGAGGAAATTTGACGATGATAATTTTAGTGGTTTGATTTGATTCTCAAGGTTTATGGTTTATATTTTTTTACTTATTATATTTACAAAAACGACAATACTAATCTCCGTTTAATTTACGTTGAAAGAGCTATTAGGAATGTTTTCGTGACCTTGATGTTGTGGGCCGTAGGTCAGTTTTAAGGTCAGTTATTTAAAAACTTTTGATTCCCTTTGGTTCTCTCTGATTGATTGATAAAAAACATGTTGTATGTTTATTCATTCTAGATTAAAAAATATTATTTGATAATAATTTGATGCACATAAGAGCTATTCAACTTTTCCGCCATATTTTTAACTATTATTTATGACTTTAAATGTTTTAAGACTTTTAAAATTCCTGAATGTGATGATGTAGTTGTTGATGTAAAAGTCATAATGTAGTTAGTTAGTTAGTAGTAGTTAGTTAGTAGTAGTATCAGCGTTAAACTTTGGGACAGTTACGAGTTATAATTTCAGTTTTTAACTCGTTACTTCAGTTTTATTTAAGTTCAGTTTTATGGATGGATCTTCCAATGGATCTTCTTTCTCGGTTATTTTTCATTGAACTTTGTTGTTAGTAAAATTATGCTAACCCGTAATAGTTCCTAATAGGACAGTGTGGTGAGCTATGTTTTACTTAATATTAACAGAAAGTGATGATTTGATGGCGATGATAAAACAACTCCTTATCCAAAAATTTGTTCGAAACAGTAGTTTCGGTTCTGCGTTGTGTGTTGTTAGTGAATAAGCGAGTGAGTGAATCCTTTCGCATTTATACATATATATCGTTAGATTGTAAAATACATCAAATAAAGTTCACGTTCTTGAATAACGCTTGTGAATGTTCTTTCACGTCCTCTAATGAAACTTTCTCCGAAATGCTATAATTATTATAAATGGGAATGTCCGTTTATTTGTTTGTAACGCCTTTACGATTTAACTGCTAAACCGATCGTTATGAAATTTGGGGTCCAGAAAAGGACATAGAGTACCTTTCATCCCGAAAAAACGTACTACTCCCGAGGGATAGAAAAGTAACTTTTATACCTACAACCTACTTTGATACCTACGGTCTATTGTGCGAATGTACATATTAGCGCGAGCGAAGCTGCGGGTAAAAACTAGTATTTCATAAATATCAAGATACATTAACATCATGTGTGTCTCAGGAACAGCTGCTACAGGTTTGGCGGATATATAATTTTGATGTGACATTCTTGGCTACCACGACGTGGTCACGGCAGAGCGCCGATGAATGACCCCGATTATTTCTGTGTTATTAATGTCTAAGGGAATCAAGCTGGAGAAATATTTTGATCTGACTATGTTCTGTGGAGACTAATTGAGCAGGGTTGGCAAAAAAAAATCTTTTAGCTTTTCAAGGCTCTTAGTTTTCATTATCGGTTGTTGTTTTTGGCTTTGTAATTGTTAGCTTCGTTAAAGATATACAAGTATATCTACTTAAGACCTACGCATGACCTAAATGTAAAATGGGTGAATCAGAGAGAGAGTGACAGAAAGAGAGAGGTTATAGAGAGTGTTGTAGAGTAGAGGAGTGTAGAGATAGAGAGAGAGAAGGCAAATAATTGTTAACTACGCTTCAGGTAGCCAAAAAATGGAATAGAATATACAGTTAGTCATACAAATATTTCGCACCTAAAATTGGTTTTTGGCAGCGAATTCTTGAATTACGGCCACAAATTGGTCGCGGTTTACCGCTAATTTCTGGACTACGTTCCAGACCATTCTCAATGGAAGAAAAGTTGCAAATGATTGCCGCTAGATGCGCCACTAATGTGTTACATTTTCATTTTATGTCTGTTTATCAGAGATTTATATATAATCAAGATTCGCCCGTTCCATACTTCAGACGCGCGAACCTATGTTTGCCTTTTAATTAGATACTTTCGCTAGACTGCGGCTCGTGTGACAGAGAACAAACTATATCAATTACATAATGCAAGAGCGAGATAACTGTAACTATCACGACGCCGTCTTTTCTTCAGCAGTTACGCAAAACGTAAACAGTTTTATCCTATCTATGGTAAAAATCTTTGATGGCTCCCAAGTAAACTATCGTATGTCCAAAAAGTCAATTTTACAGGAAAACAGTTTAAAGACATTTTCAAACTATTAACAAATTATTTTTGGAAGGAGAAAAAAAAAACTTAATACATCATTAACAACAATTACTAGTAATACAAGAGTCTACTATTTTACATAATAGATATCTGTTCATAAACACAATACTGTTTTCTATTAAGTTTTTTTTACCGTTAAATTCCACAGGTGCAGTGAAGTGAATCTATAACCTTTCTTATTTGAATACCAGAGTGCAACCGCTTAACTTTTTAAAAATCAATAGCAAAAGTAAACCACTCGATACGCTACAAGCCAAATATTTTTGAATTAAGTAATGGAATTTATTTGTTTTCTCATCTAAGGCTTATTGTGTCAAAAGGTTCAATTACATATTTGTGTCCGGCCAGTAATAAAAACACGTCTCGTGCTTTGTACAAGAAGCAGTTACAATGCGTCAAAAACCAACTAACACTGTTGCTAAGAATGTGCCACAAAAACGCCCGTTCCATTTCACTTCCCTCCAAAGTAATAACTATTGACGGGTACACAAATAAAACTACGACGTTCCTTTACACATCGCCGCAAAAAGCTGACAACAAAAGAATAAAAAAGGTTAGAAAACACCCTGTTAAATAAGCTAAAATTTCGGTATAAGCAATAACTTAGCGAACAAACAAGATCAATTCTCTGTGTTTACGCGAGGAAATTTGTAATCTGTGCCTCTTTATTATTATCTTTGCGCCGTAAGAGCGATCCCACGCGCTATATTTTTAGATTCTTATTTTTGGTAAAACCCTTCGTGCCACACCTATTCCAGCCTGTCCCACTGCTGAGAAATGGTCTTCCTTCAAATCAAAAAGATTAACCTTTTTATTTGACGAAATTTTGTGGCCAAGTGCGCTTAGATTTACTTAATATTTGTAGCTGTGATTAAAATAATTGTAATATGCAATTTAATATTCTAATATTGTTTTTATTTTATTTTGAAACATAATTTGCTACCAAAAAGATAAATGGCACAATAAAAAAGTACAGATGCCATAAACAATCCAATTTTAATTTACGCGGGAAATAAATAACGCATTAAGCATCAGTTCTGTGTTATCTGTGCCGCTACGCGTTCCCGCTTTCCGCGCACGTTTTTATTATGTAACACTACGGCAGCGGTTACGAGGCTATTCAGCCTAATGCGCAATAAGTTCTCGACCTATACTGTTCCCAAATTATTGTTACACGTCCGCCCTTCCCGTTTAAGCTTTATTACGCTTAATAAGAATGTTATGCCATGTAAGAGTAATATTACATTAACGTGATGTAATTGTAATGAGTTTGAGTTTGATGTATTCTGTGTACTTACGAGTTATCAGATGTTTACTTGTATTGACCGTAGACCTTTCTACGCTATTCATTCTGCCAGTATGTTAGAGTATTACCATAATATTTTACGCTACGATTTAATCAAGAGCTATTGTCTGAAAATTTTCCAGATAGATTAAAGCTTTATTCGCATTATGAGCATTCCAACTGGGCTAATCAGACCAGACAAAAAGTCAATAAGTGCGACAGTATCTGTCACATTGATCTTGTGTCCAGCCACTTAATACAAAGTGTACGCAGATACAATACATCCCACAAAAAAATTGCCTAACGTCTGTCGTACCGTGACAATGCTGGCACAAAAATAAACGTCAAAATCATTTTAAAAGTAAATTGTGAAATGTAAATAACATTCATGTTGAGACGATAAAAAATAAATCTACAAAGAGCTTTACTCACTGATAAAGACGTAGGCGTTAGGAAAATTACATACAATTAAATGAAAAAATATAGACAGAACTATTATAAGTAAAAGTACTTTATTTAGAACTTTAAGTTTTATTGTAAGCTTATAAAGAAAAGTTTTGTGTAAAAGTTAGGTAGGTGCCAGTTTCAATAATCGTAATATGTCTAAAATTTCGGTATTGAAAAATTTTAACGTGAATTGATTTAATGAACTACCTGTAGGTAAAACACTTTTTGTAACAAATCTGAAGGGATTTCTCTATAATCCATTGTAACACGATTTCTACGCATTATCTGTGAAGGTTTATAAATTGTTAAGATGACTCATTAAAAAGGTTCGATCAATTTTAATCGATCGGATAAGGGATATGGTTCTTTCCACTTTAGTGTTAAGTCACTTTATGAAAGAAAGAGACGACTGGATAGGGCACGTGGGTTAATCGGGACGACTACCAGTATGATCAACATAGCCTATTTAACGTCAGTATTTTCCAGTCATTGAGACACGTGAGTTTTGTGAGTTGTAATTTTTTTTTAATACTTCGTAAACATGCATTGTTAATCGTTGACAACAGGCTACCAATGCCAGGCAAATGTTAGTGGTAAGAATACGAGTAGGACCTGATTACTACGTGTTTGTTTGGCTACAGCTGTTCCTATACCAATCGGCTATGCCACTTCCTTTTCTCTCTCTTTTCCGTGGTTAAGGCACTCCATGTCCGATCGTACTGGTACAAAAAACAATGACGGAGGCCATCCCTTCCGTTCCAGTCACGGTCCACCATCATATCTCTATCTACTGTTAAGATCGAAAATAATGTCTTTTATTGATCTGGAGCTATTATTATACAATAATTTCTATGAAAATTCAAATGAAAAAAACTTAAATGTCAATATTATTATTAGATTGCAAGATACCTACCTATTGTGGTACGACTCGACGGCACCAACGCCACCTTACCTATCTAATAATACCGTTTTAAGCGATGCTATAATATTGTTAGAGAGATGTCGTAATATAAATATGTCGCTTTCTGCCCAAGGCTTTTCAACTTAATCCTCAGGAGCAACAACAAAATGTCAACTTCAGGTGGAACTCTAATCTTATCTGGCCTTAATCACAGATGTTAATAAGTAATAGCGACCAAGTAATAGGTACCATCAGGAAGTTATGCTCCTTCTAACAAAACAGTAGCCGTAAACAGGCTATATTTAAGTACAAAATCATGAAGCAGTGCTTATGGCAAGCGACATGGGAGCTGGCGCCGCGTGGCTCTCATCGATCAGGCTTTAAACATTCATCCGTCAAGGCCATGATTGATTCACGACATAAAGCCGATCCGTCTTCATTCGTTACACAACAACCCTTACTTACATTGTTTCCTTCTTCCTCAATTTATATAGGATACGTAGGTGTGTTTATAAATCTAGATCCACGCCATTAACTTTAACTTAGTTTGTAAGGTTACTAGGATTAATTATAGAGTAATTAAACTTCTTAGCATTAAGCACGCCTTTTGTACCACAATTTATTTGGGTCCAATAAAACATAAATAAATTAATAAACTGTAAAATCGATTTTTTTTTAGATTTTGTAATGTTTTTCAAATTTCCCGTGTCTTTCTTTAATGAGCTATTTGTTGAGCCATAGGCGTGAAATCCAAGAGCTCGCTGTAATAAATACTATCGAAACTTACTATACAGAGCTTTTACTTTAATCCCATGGCAATACTTAAGATCATATATAAAATACTCACTAAAGTCTTAAACGTTTACCACTATTATTTTTTAATCCACACTGCAGAAGTGTATTTTAATCATAGACTATACTTTAGACCTTCCCGTTAGAGTATCCCGTAAACAGGTTGCACCTAAGCTCTACATGACAAGATAACATATCCCGTATATTGACTGCGTACAACATTTCTTATTTAAAGGATATCCCCCGACATTCCTTTCACTCTACCCTGGTTTATAGCTATCCCTCGGGAACTACATCCCGCTACTTCCTCTCTGCTCAGTTATCTTTGGATAACTTATACTCAATGCTAGAAATATTTTTTGCAAGTTTTAAGAGCTTAATACTATGGGCCTCTAAGGTAACTTTAAATAATCTTGTTTATTATTTAACTGTTATTTTAGGGAACCACGGTCACACGTTCTTGACGTGATGTCTAATAAATCGATGAACGGCTACACTCACGAGAAAATGTCACGTTCCCTCAATGTCACGTTACAAGAATGTCTGACCGAGTAATGTTAGACTGATTTGGATGATTATTTTTCATGTTCTATTATGACTTTATCATGTAAAATTATCGTCCGTAAATCAACTTTACAAATAGCCCTTTTTGTTTAAACAAACCAAGAGTAGAACTTATGACTTCTTATGCTTAAAGTCTATCTGGAACTCCTGCGAGTCATATAAATGTGATTGGATATGGAATATTCATAAGCGCCCAATGAGAATAAAGTGTTATCATCCCTGTAAGGCTAAATAAAACATAGGAACATCTTTCTCATTTGTTTGTTTGCTTTTTGTGGCTATTCGCTTAAGTTGTTATCAATAAAAAAAATGTCTATAGTTGACTTTGCTACTCGAATAAGCCAATAAAAAAACATAATAAGTTTTGTTTTCTCTTTTTGTTTATCGACATTTTTTTCGTATCTTTTGATGATTTTTTATCAATAAAACATCCAGATTTTTTCTATAATGATGATGAAAAGTAGAATACGTAAATCTGCGTAAGCTCACCACAACCTTGCCATATGTTCATTGATGACAACCACGATCACAACTAATATGCGAATGAATGCGCTCTCAATCAATCAATTGGTTTGTCATTAGTTTGACAGTTTACGAATATAAATTCGACTTTAAACGGGGTCGGCATCATCGGCCATGGCCGACCATGTTGACTTTTCACCGAAGCCACTTGTACACTTTATTGAATAACGATAGAAATTGAGGTTTTTTTAATGAAACATCAAATGAATGTACATTGAATGGGCGACAGAAGAATTATCTACTGTCTTTCTCAAGTTACTTATCAATTTCAGTTATTGATTTTTATGATTACAGATTGTACCACTGCCTGAAATAGATCTCCTGGGATCCTAGCTGCACATGTTACAGTCGGACCGCGAAGTTTAATATGAAATACAACACATATTTCTCACGAAGATAAACCAATGAAACAACACAAATAAGTACTTACGAAACGATTGTTGTAAAAAGTTCAATCACAGTTAATATTGTATTCCTGTTTTCCCTCGACAAGAGCAATTCCATGGAATATTTACTTAGAAAGTATTTTGCGTAGCGACTCTGGGCATTTCTTTGATATTGTTACAGTTCACGCGTGGAATAGAAATGGCATGTTGGCGAGTACTTTTAATTTGCAAAATTAGCAAAAAAATGTTTTATTAATTAAAAGAAAATACCTATGTGGAGGTACATATATAGGTATTTTCTAAGACCATTGCTTAAGACACTTGTCCGAAGGACAAGAGTCCAACATGTTATCTTATGCAATCCCACATGAGACCTGCTTAAGGCTTACTTCGGATTTTATTCTTCTTTTTTTCTTAAGCATGTATCCCACAAGAGCTGTATAGTAATAAGTCCCAATAATTGCAGACTTTATTTAACGCGAACTCGATGCCGCTTTGTATAATAATACTAAAACATACTCGTATATTATAATATCAATATATAAAAAAGTCATATCTATTTCAGTATCACTCTGTGGCTATACACATTACGAATTAATAATAAAAGTTACAAATAATTTAGTTATTCTTTAAAAAGTAACGCTTTGGTGTCAATTATAAATTTGAGATTACCATAATTCTGCCGTAGTTCATTCCGTGTCAGATTGTAAATAATGTAGATTTTTTTGGAATTGAAGTACTCCGTAAAATATTGAAAGGGAAAACAGAAGAAAACACTCTTATAGTGATTGATGAAAGTTTCAAATTAGCTCATATTTGTTCTTTGATTAAGGCTTGCCAATTTAGTTCTCAGAGCGGCATTGGCCACGTACCACCCGGTGGAGTGAATACCCATCTGATAATAAGAAAACCGCACTATCTAAACACATAGGGACAGATAGCTGAAAGTGACTTTGTTTTATACTATGTAGTGAATAACATCACTTAGAATCAAAACACGTCACATTTACGGCTTGAAAACCTAAATAAATTCTACAGTGGCTTTGCCGTTTACTCACGAAGAAAGAAAAGCTATTTCTGATGTCAATACTGCCTTGAAACTTACAATCAAATACTAGTTTGATATTCCAAATCGTTATTGTCAGAGTATCTTTGACATCTGGTTTGTTTAGGACATCAGTTAGAAAGTTGTGATCTAGACCATTCCCTGAGGCTAGACCTAATACTGATGAAACGGCTTTGATGTCCGGAATATTGTTCTAGATATTTGAAATGCTAATGGAAATAATAGTTGACGGAGATATTCTGAGCGAGGAATTATTATACGAGTACGCCTTGTTATTGTGTTTGTAACAATGAATATCCAGAGTAATCACAGAATTATAATGAAGACGTGGAATTATTGTGTATTAACTAATAAATGTACCTATATACCTACGTATAGTGAAATCTTTTGTGCTTAAACTTAAGGGCTGTTATACATATTTCTGTTTGATAAAAGTGTGATCTGGTTTGAAGGGTGTGGTCTCAGATAAATTTATTTATCTGAGGGTGTGGTATAAAACAACGTGACATTCTAACTAAATGCCACCACACACATCGCTATCGATGCCTTGATTGTAAATTAATTGGTGTGGTAGCTTTAACTGTGTGGTGTGGTAGCAATCGTTGATTGATCTATCATACAAGCCTTTGACAATGAATTGTGAGGACGTAGGCAGGAAAATCCAGCGCCGACTGATCTATTTTACATTCGATCGATAGTCGATAGCATGGATTGGTGTGATAACGAACGAAGTCAAATGATCGATTCTTCAACCGATCTGAGCCCTTACCCTGCACTAATTATTAGCTATTGTATTAATGTCTATTACGACAATCACTTACTATCCATATACCTATACTGCGTTTGCTACTTAAATTTCATTAATAAAATTAACACGAATCCTCTTGAAGTCAAGTATCATTGGTCATTGTACCATAGTCATTAATAAACTACAGAACTGATCCTACAAAAAAGTCACTGACGATATTCCGAACACCTTTAGAACAGATCGTAACAACATGGATATTAAAGTCGCAACAGACGAGATTCGCGCCGGACACGATTGGGTGTTAGCGAAACAAATCTACACGTGAGATAAATGCGATATATTTTTTTAAACGCCTTATAGACCAGTTGTGATATAATTGAAAATAAAAAAGATATGCTGTTACGATCCACACGGCATACAGGTACATCGAAATATGTGGTTTTAACAAATAAAAGAGACAAATTAATTTAGAGATTAAATTACTAAAACATATGGGTAATAAGGAAACTTATAAATGAATTATTTATTACTTATAAATAAATCATTGTTATTGATAGAAAACATAAGGAAAAACACAAAACAAAATTAGGTTGTTCATTCAAGTCTATACAAAACATACCTACTAACTATTTTTGCAAATACAAATAGAATAATGACGGATGAACAAAATAGACCTTCTGACGAGTACTCTGACCTCGGTAATCGGGTCGTACAGTCTATTGCGCCTTACGTATTGACATTCATTCAACGACACTCACGCGCACTTTTACGCACAATCCAATGTAGATGACGCAGTAACAATGTTTGTCATACCTACAAATTAACATATTATTATGGTATTACATATGCTATTATACTGTACTACTCTTCAAGTACTTATGTTCGATAAACGACTTGAAAAATTTTGAATAATGATTGTGGCAAAATAAAATCTGATTCAAATGTAGATTTTTTGTATAATAACTTTTGCTCGCGACTTTGCGCGCTTCTCTACTGTATAATGGATGTTATTATACATATAAACTTTCTTGAATCACTCTGTCTATTAAAAAAACGCATCAAAATACATTGCGCGTTTTAAAAGACCTAAGCATACATAGGAACAGATAGTGGAAAGCGACTTTGTTTTATACTATGTAGTGATGTATACTAATAAGACTGAGAGAGAATATTAATTATTGGGATAAGCCATTTTTAGTACATAATAATAATAATAACACGCTAATTATCTCCTGGGTGAACTATACTTATAACTTAGTGCCTATACATAGGTTCTTACTTAATTTAAGAATCAATTAATAATTATTTTGTATGCTATCACTAAACAACATTGCCTATAGTCTAAATTAACTAAAAGTCTGTAAAAAAACATAAAAGGACTATAGATTCGCTAGCCTGACAAAGAATTTAAATTAAGTACCTAACTGGTTTTTCCCACCTAAGCTGAAAGTCTAATGGAAATAGGCATCCAAGAGTAAATAACATTAATTAGCTATGTGCGTCTTAATTTTTTGTGTTATGATAATCATACCTAAGCTGAAAGTCTAGTGGAACTAGGCATATAAGAGTAAATAACATTAATTAGCTATATGCGTCTTAATTTTTTTGTTTTATGATAATCATAATCATAGTAATTATGACATGAAATTTAATTTTGTTGCCTAAGGTAAGCATACAAATAAAGATCGTATTCTCAGAAAAGAGTTACATATGCTACATACCCATGCTTAAACACCTTAATTTTATAGTAGTATAGCCAAATCACTTTAGAGACGATTTTGCATTTGTAGTTTGCATTTTTAATAGTTTTGTAGTTAATATTACACAAATGTAAATTATTTACATGAACTTCTCGAAGCAAACATTTCTTAGTTATCTTCGTTTAACTTTCGTCTAATATTGTATCTAAAGCCTATTTGTAGCATCTAATTTGTATCTAATAATTTTTTTACTAAAAATATTATAAATAACACTGAAAATAATAAAAAAATGAAATAAATTTAAAGAAGTAATATTATTACAAAAATAATAAGAAACAAATTGGCATGACATGACACTTCTGACGTTACTTTTATGCAATTGACCCCAGGTACGCATGCGTGGTAGCTAGTGCGAACTGGTTTGTTTTGGTTTTATTCATCTGTACGTATTACACTACTACAAATGCAAAAACGTCTCTAAAGTGATTTGACTATACTTTTAAAGTCTGACTACATAGATTTCCCTTCTACTTTGTCACCTTGTTAGTTAATATATTATGTCGCAAATGGCCTATTTTCACTAATAAATACACATTGTGTTTGTGAGCAGGATACGCAAAATTTATACAGATTGTTATGATGATTCATAGTTTAGAGCTTTAATTTAGACCACTCAGACCTTTAGGTTCAAGTCCCAGACATACTAATATCTTTGATTTTCCTATTCTTTCTTTTGTGGTAAAAAAATATTGAGTAGGTATACTTTTTGATGATATTAGAAACGAAAAACCTCTCTCAATAGAGTGAGGCCCGTTGTAAACAAACATAGACTATGATCTAAACAAATCCACTGTGCTTAAAATATCACCTCATAGTAGGTAGGTACAATATAATACTGCGTAGTGTCCGCATATATTTTGATAGTGTTCAAATAGAGTGTAGTAGGAAAGGCTCGAGGCACTGCCCCCTCGAGCGCCTCATTACTCGGCCGCTCGCCCAAACGTTTTATTTGTAACGTCTAAATTCGTCTAGCGCAATCTACAAGGTCACTTGGTCTAACGCCGTGCGTAAGACACCAGAAAAAAAAACTTCATTAACGATCGACGCCGTGACGTTGTGCAAAGATTAACGTAATTACAGACGCGCTGTTTTGAATTTGGAATCCGATAGTTTTAATCCGGTGGGAAGTGGCTTTTTATGTTGTGCCAGCTTAAGCTTATTTTTTTTTAATTTACAGCCATAATAAAATTATAGTTTTTGGCAATGAAATTTATAAAATCCTATTGCGTTGTTAGACATTTCAATTAAGGAAACACTAGCGAAATAATAATAAAAAATACAAGCCACAATAAAAAATAAAAATATTAGTTATGATATTAATATTACAATACATGGAAGTGACTGTTTTTCTAGTTATTTTTTATCTTAATTACGGCTTAATTTAAATATTTTTTTTACATTTAATTTATAAGTATGAATAATAAAATTACATACATTATTTACATAATACCTGTTATTTTTCAGCTACTTAAGCAATTATTTTTTCCCCATTTAAATAGAGATAATCTACAAACATAATAAAAACAGTCAACGGTAATAAAACGCCTAAATATTTCAGTGAGAATGAAATAAGCAAATATTTTGATAATACTATTTTCATTACTGCCTTTGAAATTCAAGCTACGTGCTTATCATTGGAATAATTTGCAAAGTGACTATTTTCATATTAAACGCTACCAGCTCGTAATTGTATCGCCGGAGACCGGAATACTGATTAAATAAAAGCCTTTTTACCTTTTGTAACCCGAGCGGCAAGCTATCCGTTCATTAAAATTTTATTACCACCCTGCTAAGGGACTCGCTTCCCTGTATAAAACTCAGCGATTTATACTTGTAAAATTAATAAAATATGAATAAAAATGTCTTGCTACGTTTATTTTCGTCACGGAAAAGAGAGAGAGAAGGAAATGGCATAGCGATTAGTATGGGAACCGGTGTAGCCAAACAAATACATAGAAATCAGTATATTATGGTTTTTACCACTAAGAAACCTACATTTTGGTTGCTTGTTATCAAAAATGAATGAGGCACGGTTACGAAGTTTTACAAAAACTACTACCCGCAAAACAAAATTTACGTGTCTCAATGACTGGTAAGCATTGACGTTAAGTACGCTAAGCTGATCATACTGGTAGTCGCCTCAATTCACCCACGTGCCACTTCCTGTTGTCTCTTTCGTTCATGATTTTCATAGGTACAGACGAAAACGCTGTTTTAATAATAAGCAACCTTTGTAAGCATAACATCTTTTCATAAATAAGTTGGAAATATAGTAAATTAAATTGGTCGTATATATTTCGCTTGAAAACTTATCAACAAGTAATAAAACTTTCACTCTCTACTACTTGTATTTATTTATTATACCCCAGCTAATTATATTATGCCGATTAGCGATAAAAAATATTAATTAATCGCTTGATAACGTATTTTAGATAACTTCAAGAAACAATTGGAATCGAAAATCCTCTTTTCGATTCCAATTGTTTTTTCTTTGTCTACGAAATATATAAAAGTATGCCCTGGAAGCGGTTATATTTTCTTTTACTTTGGTTATTTAATTATGGTCTTCCGTTTTTTTGTCTCCCCTACAGTCTCAAACTATTTTTCGCAGCATTCTAAATTCCTAGAATGCTTTACATCGATCTAAATTCAAAATAACTTCCCCTTATATCACTTAGCTCTGGTGATGCAATCGACCACGCTACACTTATGCTACAATGCTCTCTTTTGTTTTATTCCCGTCAGTGCACGCATGACATCGCCAACGCCAACCATAGCGTTATTATACTTAGATGGCTATAGGCATAATAAAAGAGGGAAGATGACACCCATACTTGTCTAATACTACTGCTAATCTATGTAATACTAAGTCTAATCACTTTATTAGTTAATAGTTTTTAGCCGCGGCTTCACTCGCCCTAATGTGAAAATGTAAATTAGCTTATAACAATAAGAATATAATAGTTAGGAATGTATCCTTCAGGTTCAATAAAGACCGTATGTATAAAAGTTACTTTTACATCCCTCAGCAGTAGTAATTTTTTTCGAAATGCAAGGTACTATATGTCGTCTTCTGGACCCCTGGCAATAGGTCTGCTAAATTTTATAACGATAGGTTAAGTAATTAAAGCGTGAAGGCGTGTCAAACTTTTAAATAAACGGACATTCGTATTTATAATAATTAGGATAGGATAGGTAGCTTATTTGCCTTTTCTTTTTTTTCAATGGACGCTCCCCTTCTCTAAGTACAATAACTCTATGTTTGTCACCGGCTAACCAATTTATTGAAAAGTCAATTTGCTAACGATGGGCAGCCGTTTAACACAATCTCGCTCGGAGGGGAGGCTTAGTGTCCATACGTGCATCAACTAGAAAATTGTAAAATTCATTCGACAGATTATAGCAGGAACGTAATTGCTTTAAAATAAGACTAACAATTTTTTTTTAGGTATTTGTACAATGGAAGATGGTAGTACTATCATAAGATATATATTTACGCTTTTACGTTTGTTATCAGGACTACGTATTTCATAAACGCAAATAAACAACTTAACTTTTTAAATATGTGCATTATAAACAATACTTAACCTTTAATAAACAAAGTGATATCAAATTCACGGCCTAGTCATGTGAAACTTAACAATTAATTTTTTTTTATCGCATACAAACCAAAACTAACACACAATATGTGTCAATTATGAATTCTATCTATGAATATTTCTGTTTTAACTATGTTCTAATTTACTTCTAAAAAACATTTTACTATTACGTATATTGTTGATATTACTTAATTAAAACAATATATTTTTTTATTATTAGAATTATGACGTTTGTGCATATAAATTATATTAAAAAATAAAAATTATAATAACACGTATAACATAAAACAAAAAAAAAACGAAAACGAAAAAAAGAAAATGCATAAATTTTCAGTTACTCAAAATGCCGATTTCCTCTCTCAATTGCAAGAAGATTTTTGTCTCACTTTGTAGTACGGGTCCTACAAAGTGAGACAAAAAGGGTTGTGGTATGCTAACCTAACCTAACCTAACTTACTACCCCAATGATAGACATAAAAAAATTGTATATATAATACACCTAGATGGCAATACTCTGTGTCACATCTAATCTTTGACAGTGGGTTCGTTGGTCGGGGCCCGTGGTTCTGGCGGCCTCGTAACGTGTTTATTTTAATTATATAACTAACAAAACAATCGCCTGTAACAGAACTTTCTGTTATAACGACAATTAATAATTATGTTAGTATTCAATTTCCCTCGTTTGCTTACTTTTAGCTAGAAGCAGGTAGGTAGATATTTATCTTACTTTACAATAAAATATAAATATAATATTTTAATGGAGCATCATTGTTATTTCACAGTTCTATAGTGTACTACATACTGATGAAATTGAGCTATAGTTTTTTAGATAAGTACCTATTCTAGGATGATTTATTTATCCAACCAAATACAAGCAATCAGCCTACTTCTGATACATTTCTCAGAATTTGCTCAAACAATCATCGAGTGTTATTTGAGAAATGTTATTATAATACCAATCTATTTATTTATTTTCTTAATAAATTCTGGTGTACAGGTGTAAGTGTTTTGTAGATGATCCTAACGATAAGCCAGATGGGCTACATGATGTAAGACACCGTCGCTTGCACATTTGTACCTAACACCTGTCAATGCATCGGCTTTGAAGAATAACTCTTACAGTGTTAAAATTAAAAACAAAATATAAGTTAAAAATAATCATTATAATAATTATTATTTAGCAAAATGATTACTTTTGATTAACAACAGTTATCGCGCCGGCATTCGAATTGGTGACGCAATGTGTTGACGTTACACAGGATGTCTCTGCTACATATCTTCCTAATTCTCTCATAGTTCCTACCGAATCCAAGTTACCCTTAACCTTCAATTTCCCAACCGAATTCACAAAAATACGAAAGCGTTAGGCACAAAACCTGCCTCGTCTCCGTGTATCTAGCGTGTATAATCTTTGACCGGCGAGAGCGTTGTCCGGGGCCCGGGTGGTTCCGACACTC
Source organism: Urbanus proteus proteus (assembly GCA_018251915.1). Classification (NCBI taxonomy): domain Eukaryota; kingdom Metazoa; phylum Arthropoda; class Insecta; order Lepidoptera; family Hesperiidae; genus Urbanus; species Urbanus proteus. The sequence continues at coordinate 16,146 of DWPV01000034.1, forward strand.
CGTAATGTTTTTCATTTTCATACGCCACTACGTTGTTTCAAAACAATGCCAGTTGTATTTACGCGCAATGAAATGTATACCTAATGCTGATACTGTCTACGGTGATACGATTTGAAATTCGGTTCGAATCGCAGACAAACAGGTCTGATTTTTCGAGTTACGCGTATGAGAAATTAATTATTTATCGTTTGCTTTAACAGTGAAAAAACAACGTGAGCTGACCTACTTGCATGAAAGTTCGTTTAGGGAAAGTTTACTAGAGGTTTGTAAAGTCTATCAATTTGCACTCGACCAGCTTAGTATGCTAAGGCCTAAGTAGATCCGTGCCCAGCTATGGTACAGCAATTTCAGCAGCCTCGGAAAATGCCCAATACTTTTGATAAATGAGTGAATCTAGACAAAATCCAAAATCTTAGAATCCACTACATATACATATGTAACTATCATTTTTTTTCGTGGTTAATTAAAATAGTACCTGATGTGAAATTAAGAAAATATGAAATTCATAATGTAAATTTTAATATGAAATTTTATAACATTATGTAAAAGGATAACGATAATCTTAAGTATTAATCAACTTTTTTCTGTTTTTCCTGAGATCGGATATAGTTGCTTTCCTACCTTGGAACTAAATTAGAAAGTCACGTGCCTCCTTTTCTCTCTTACGATAAAAGAGAGGTTAAAGAAATTTAAACCTTTCAACTTTAAACATTTTTTCTTTATATTTATATTTTATATGGATGAAATAGCAATAGAATACAAACATGCACTCCACCTGCAACCAACTTCACCATTCGGGTTATACTTGAAGTCAAGTTACAGAAGCTTTGCTACTCCTGACCATGAGTAGATGTTCACCACATTGCAAGTGAGCCAATCACACCCAACGAAAAAAAGAACTGCTTTACGCTAGAAATAAGTTTACCTAACAGTTCAGGTGTAGGTACCTAACAGGTATGGTAAGGGAAATATACTTGTCCCAGGCGTTCCAACTCAGTCCTCACGGGTAGCAACGCATCTGTGGTCAACTTCATATAGGACCTTGATCTTATCTGGCGTTGATTGCAGATGTCCATGGACGGCAGAGGCACTTACCATCAGGTGCACTGCATGCTCGTGGTACTTCATGTAAAAAAAAGTTATACCCTGGTCGCCCAATACCCGATACCTAAACCACATCACTACTCATGAGCACACGAGTACATCACTATAAATAATATATTACTTTATGATCGCATACGCTACTACGCTCCAATGAGTCATATTTACGCAGTTTCAAATGTTTGGACATCCGTCCGAATGAAGAGGTACGTTATTTACGAGTTTTGTGATTGGATACGTTTTATACTTTACGTTGCGTTAATACGAGTCGGTTTGTAGCTAATAGTTTTATTTACGCTATCATTGCTCTAAAGGAAATCCTGCAGGAATTGTTTCCTTTACAACATCACAGGAAATCGTATGGGCTTTTGAGAACGATAATTATGTTATGATAATAATAAATAAATGTAATTATCTTAAAGGGTCAATTCTCAGAGTGAGATTTGTTGACTTAAATGTACCTTTAATTATTCCTTCTCAGTAAGAAAATTTACCACTAAATGATTCTTATCTGAGTATTTAAATTTTCTGTTAAACTTCTTCAGGTACTGAAAAAAATAAAAAAAATTAAGTAATAAATAAATTGTTTTCTATAAAATTAAGAAAAATGTCGAGTAACTAGCCTTAGAGGCCGAAACCCTTGTCAATGCTCTTAATTTATGGAAGATAGGTAGGTATAGATACAATAATAATTTAAAACCAAAACACTTCTTATTGCGTTAATATTGGTTACCTTATAGAAATAAGGTAACCAAAGCCAGTACCTAGAGTCACTAGAGAGCCATCAGTGCTCTTGAACAATGTACGAAACTTATCAGATGTACTGAACTGTTATTTAATACATTAACATTTCACCTTTGAGCAACCCTTAGCAACCCTTAGTGCCCTTTACATCTGGATAAACTCTGTCTTAGGGCGCACGTCTCATCACCGAAGGATAAGCGATATGCGATATATTTCACTAAAATGCCTAATTTCTAGAATTAAGAAAGTCCTGGTCCTGGATGTCCTGGAATAGGCTGGATTTGATTTTTTTATATTGCCATTGTAAATAGTTGTACTACTCATATATCGACTGCTATACTGTCTTTTCAGGATCTTCCTTACAACAGCAATATTATACTGAGCTGTTAGACAAGTGTATTATGAGTACACTAGGTATTCCAAATTAGTCCCTAAACTTGAGGTACAAGACCTTGTCAAGTTTGAATGATACTTCATTAATCAAAATGAACCCAATGGTTTAGGAGACCTGAGATAAAATAACTTACATAGATTCCTAAAACCGTAATTAGTACCCGAGTCGTTATAAGATTATCTTTGTTACTACTTCAACCTACCCGAATTGAAGCAACATAATGTAGTATGCTCCAGGCCAGGCCTCCTCCAGTTACATGCAATACCAACAGTAGGACATAAAAAGCCATAACTATAGCTATAATAGTTACTCGCCGTCGATGCAACCAGTTTATAGAGCACTGTCGGGTGTAAACACTTAGAGACAATTCGATTAGGTTTTACTGTGCATTGATGAGTCTATCTCCGAAATTCGAGAGCGAATAATTTGTTTATTTCTCCCACGAATAAAATGTCCTATCTTTGAAGATCAGCCGTTTGTTTTCCATTTAGAAACGTAATACGTATACATAATGGCGTGGAACTGTTTTTAAAATATCTTATTAACAATTTCGAACTTAAGTTTTAAGGTGACATCAGTTGTTTTAAAGTTTCAATGCAAATTATTTAGATGTATTGATTGAAATAGTATTAAGTATGTTATTTCTCAAGTTACGCTTCTATTTGCCATTTTATAAAACTTAAACCGCATCTGAATTTTTATAGAATGACTATCCGTACCTGACAGGAAGCAAATAATTTTACAAAATAATTAGATAAAGTTTATGATGGTCATATTATTATAACAAATACAGAAAATTATAAAAAATGCCTATAACCTTATTAGAACCTGAGAAATATTAAAACGACATGGTCAAATCGGTCATCCAAAGATAACGGTAAAGAATGCCTACCTTTTTACAACTTCCGTTGCATAATGGAATTTCCGTGATCACAAAAAAGAAACAAACGAAAGCAATTACCTACTCGAAAATTTCGTAAAATTGCCCTAAAGTAGTTAATTCGAAAACAGTTACCTAATAAAAACCTATCTGGTTTTCCTCTTTAAACTATTTGGGCATTCTTTGACAAGAAATTAAGTGGAAGTTTTTATCGGAGTTTTTGTCGTCACGGTGGTAAAGAGTGGTCAGTTTATTTAGGTGAACAATAACCACTGTATTAAACGAACTCAAAAACTTGTTTTTGTCTGAAATTTCAACGCAAATAGGAAAGTGAAGTTATTATAATGCCTCACTGCAAACCTTAGCGATAAATGTGAAGAGATAAAACTGAAGTTTAAGATATACTAGTAGAGAGAAATCTTTTAAGTAACTTTTGTTTTTCATCGTTTCTCTTTCGTTTCTTCTTTAAAATAACTTTATTTTTTGAAAACAATTTCTAAAGACGCTAGATCTCTAAAAAAACGGAAAGTTTTACAAAATGTTAAATTAAAAAAAAAAATGCTTATTAGATGAAATAAAGCACCACTCTTGTAAATATTCGAAAACTGAATAGACTACACTACTTATATCATTCATACTATTCATAATATTAAAATTATATTTTACCATAGCATCAAAAAACGTATTGGAAATCGTACTTCGGCTTCAATATAGAAAGCTAGATTTTGTACTATTATAATTGTTAAGATTTCTAAATTATAGTAAAAAATCTTTATATCGCTACTCGGTCATCGCTTTTAGTGTGACGGGTCCATTACGCCGAACCATAAGAAGTTGCGTGTACGCTTGTTTTTGTAACAATTTTTCTCCATGCCAATTACTTTGCAATAAGTGATGGTAGTTATTCGGAATAGATTATAAAAAGTGGAACGGGGACAGGAAAATCAGCTGGAATGTTCCTCGGCTTCAGTAGCAGTGAACGACCTCGTAGTTGTTAGAAGTCCAGTTATAAAGCTTGCGCATTTTGACCTAGGAGCATATGAATATATGTACACGTTAAAATAAGTGTACTTTTTTCAGTTAACTTTTTTATACAAGCAAATATGTAGTAACTAGCTTTTGCACGCGGCTGCGCACGCGTTAAAACTAATTACATAAAAACCTTCCTCTTGAATCACTCTATCTATTAAAAAAACTGTATCAAAATCCGTTGTGTAATTTTAAAGATCTAAGCATACATAGGCACTGACAGCGGAAAGCGACTTTGTTTTATACCAAGTGATAGTGAAAAATACAATATTGTATGAAAGCTGGAAATTTGGAAAGCACATTACTACGGATGTCGTATATTTTTCAAAGACTCTTAAAAACAGGGGCATTATTTAGATAATACTACATTACAGAGCTTTACGCACTATATAATATTTAACGAGAATTTTATAAACTTTATTATTTTAGGATGAAAAGTGTATAGAGGGGAGTCAACTCCGATGACTCAGTGCAACTTCTCGGAAACACCTATGTGAGAATCCGGAAGGCTTCTTGCTACCAGTATACATGGTACAAATAGGTAACAGAACCGATACAACAGGTAAACTTTTATATCACTGAAGATATCTTACAAAACGACTATAAGAATTATGATACTTGGATGTTTACTAAGCTTCATTATTAACTAATAAACAAATATGAGTTACGAGACAATCTATGTAATCAAAGACGATAAAGATCCAGACAATAAATAGGCAACCTCATGTTTTCGCAACGAATCATATCATACAAACAAAGAATTTGATCATTACGGTTTTCTCCTTTTATTCTAACACCAATTTTTCTATTAATAAAGTTCTAGAAAGAGTTTCAGATAATCAATCACTTCCTTATCCATTTAGGCAATTGATCGGACCCGTTGATAATACTTTAACAAATCCCGACTATTAATTATTACCCTTAAGTTAATAGCCTCAAGTTTGTAGCTACAATTAAAATGAAGATGTTCTAAAACCGAAAATACAGTTCCACCATTAATTGTCGCTGACGCCGCTGGCGTGTGCACCATTAATCCTAAAGCCACTTGTCAGAGGCAGTTGGCGAAATTGATAGCTTGACAAATATCCAGCCCTCACATAAATCTCTATAGCTGACGTTTATCACCATATTTCTTAACTCTTTTTTGAAATTTAGGTAGGAACAAGTATATGGAAGGTACGTGCTTGGTCTGTCGTCCTCGTGTACTGTTCAGTAGTCTGATGATAGTCTAACTACTTATAATCTGATGCTGTAAAAAGAACTTTTCCAACAGAGAAACAAGAAACAACGTGTATACAATAATATAACAATAAAACATGATAAAAGCCAATACGTTTTCAATACCAAAAAAATATTTTTGATTAACGAAATAACATAGTTGAAGAGTAAACATGGAACTGTAAGGATAATTCGAAAATTCCTTTTCCATTTATTTAGACTGTCGTGGTAGGGAAGTGCGCTCAAGTGATGAATTCAGCAGACATGTTAATTTAAATTTTAATATTGTAATTAAGGGCACGCTGGCTACGTTCCTAAAATTACAAATGACCTAAAGTGCATACTCGTACGACAAAATAAAAACAGTTATTACAGAAACTAATATTTTATAATGAGAGTAGCAAACGAGGAATCAGTCCACCTGATAAGTCCTACCTAAGGTTCCTAACCTAACCTAACCTAAACTTCTTGGATATCTATATCTACGTCGCTACTCCCTTCAAACCCGAACACAGTAGCGTTTAAGACTGCTTTCGTAGACAGAAAAAGATGTGGCGATAGGGGTTTAGCAACAGAAAGATTCTACCGTTTAATGTGTAATATTTTCTTTCCATTGGACAAGACACACTTCACAACACTAAACGGATCGTTGGAATACAAAAGGGTAGAATTCATTGAAAGCACTTCGAATAACTATCTCCACTTTCATACCCTTTTCTCTACGATTAAACTATTTTGAATATGATAGTTTCTTGGGTCTGTTATTTGTTATTTAAATGAAGGGTTGTACTTCTTTATGCGTAATATTTATTTAGTAATCTTATTTGCCAGCATGTCAAAAATACAAAGAACGACATGATCAACGTATTAAAATAATATTTATTACACATCGTTACGCTTTAGCTAGGTATTTTTTAAATCTAATCTTGAGGTTTCCTAATGTAAATGAAACTATCTATCTTGCCAAAGCTGTTAACTTCACCATATTTTATCTTGAACGTACAAAATACTTCGACACACAAATTTTTAAGTGAACATAGAACCAATCGCAATCTATTAGTTTTTGCTCTACAAACGTCTGGATAGACAATACGATCCTGACATTCCCACAGGACCGCCAGACGCAAGCTCGCGAACTGGCCGAACCTGATTCCGTACAATCCGCCGCTATTGTGCCTTGCCCATCTGTCTGTCCGTTAGAGATTAGCGTTAGGGGATCGAGTATCGACATTTTGGGATGCCACGACTTCATTTAAAAATCTCATAAGAATCTTGCAAGAATATGGAAGATAAAGTAACATGCATGAACATAAACGCATATTTTTAATTATTTATTTAAGTACTTATAAAAAATATTATTAATAGTTCAGTTCCACCAATGTTTATAATAATACAGTATATTACAATATGAGTGTAGTAATTTAAAATATTATTCACAGCAAATGTTAAAGAAATTTTATGTAATTTATTTATTTTTAATTTATCTTGATCTATATCTAGTTTTATATAATAGACTGTAAAATCTGACTTAATTACTATAAGCTCCATATACTAGCTATGTCTTGATCAAACTTACTTTTTGCATAAGCTAATTAAAATAATGAATGGGCAATTTATCATAATATTCATAAATGCGGAGTAAATCCTAAACGAAACAAGATAACTGTAAGAAACATCTAGACATGATGTTGGACCGAAAAATTTGTTTCCGTTAATTAAATTTTACAACTCGCAAACATCTCAAAATCGCTTTTATTGCAGTTGTTACTCTGTTTGAACTGAACAGCCATTTACATATTCGTGGCTTAAGTGTTACTAATTACTATTATGGTAACTAATTAAAATGAATTACACGGAAAACGGCGCTAAAAATATATGGCTAGCTCATTTCGACGCGTAATGATGAGACGTTTCGTTAAATTCTAATTCCATTGCGAACATTGGACGCTTCTTTACTGGTACGACACGACACGGTACCGGCAACGACATCAGTGACATTAATATTATGTGTCGTGATGCGAGTGTGTAAAGCAGTAGGACAAATAAGTAAAAGACACCTCAATCGTACCGGTTTTAAGCGTACTCTATCATTAACTCTGAAACTAAAAAATAGCAGCAGCAAGGGGAATCAAAATGAATAAAGATCAGATGAAATATGTATATATATAGAAAATTATAAAAACTAAATCGAAATACTTATTTCTCTTAAAAAAATGGTTCAATCTTAAAGGGAAAAGATTGTCTTAGATTTCTCTAGTTGTCGCGAGTTGCCTCGTGTCGTGCCGATCCCATCCCGTGTCGTGACGCACCAGTAAAGAAGCGCCCATTAACATCATTATTATTTTCACGCTTCGAAGTTCGGGGACGGAAATAGTAATATAGTTTTTTTGTAGCTAAACTTAAAAATATAACCTATTGACTGAACCTTAATTAGTTTAATTTGGTTCTAGCTCTGATCTAAGATAAGACACCCTCAACTATGCAAATTTATCTATTTTTGCATAATAGCCTATTTATTATTATATTGTGAGCCTACGCGGTGTTTTACGGATACCACTGGTTTCTTTTAATGAATGTAATTTAAATAGATTATGACATTATGTTACACTATGTTTACCGAACTGTGACGGAAGGGTTAGGTATGTTATTCGATTGTATGATAGGTTTGTATGTATGTATTTTTCTTCGGTAGAAGTGTGAATAATATCGGATATAAGTACAAAACTAACTAAAAAATACAAGAGGCTTTTTGTTTCGTAGGAATTCATGTTCTTGAAAAAAGTGTCTTGTTTGATTGTTATAATATAGTTACTCACAAATTTTCAAAATAACACACAGTTTGAAATTATTTTAATTATCCTATCCTCATATTTTTACTTAGTAAATATTTTATTAAATTCAGGTACTTAGGGAGGTATAACCTACCCAAATTTTCATTTTCATCTTAATAAACTATATATTTCTTAACAAATTATGTTAAAGTCGTATTGTTATGTTAATGACACTCAATTGTGTAACGTTAAAGTATAACTCTACTTACTTGGTTTTTTATTACATTTTCTATAAAAATGATAAATATGAATATAAAAGGAATCAAGATAGCCGTCTTTCCGTCACAGTCGCCAACTCCGGCGGAAACAATAACTTATAACTCATATTCAAATAGAAATTAACTGAAGGAAAGTAGATAAAAATAGACCAGTACCTAATATTTACGCTTCCTGAACCTCAAAACATAAGTTAGTAAATAGACCTATTATTAATTGGGTAGAAAAAGAATAGACAGAATATGAAAACTATCGATGAAATAATTGAATTTCACAAAACTTTCTTTCATAATTGATTCCGAATACCCGGAGCAAGATTTTTGTCAAATAATGCTCACATGAATGAATTATAATTTCCCTTAACAGGATCTGAAATTATCATGGTCAAACACATTCTTGGAACACATGACTACCCATAAATTGCAACCCGCACTTGACCAACGTAGAACGTGAAAGAAGTTTATAGCGAGGAATACATCGGTTTTCACGGTCTTTTTTGCCGCGAACGTACAAAATATGAAATTAACTTTCTATATTTCTATAACAGCAAACGGTCGATAACTTCTAAAAGTGTAGTCACATCCCTAAAAATGCGTAGTTAGAAACGATTTTGAATGAAAGTGTGCCGTCCTTGAGGTCCCGTGGCAAAAAGTGGTTCTGTACAACTGATTCAAGTAGGTAACTGGGAATGGCATTGGGTATACGTTATTACGTTATGTTATATGCTATAAGCTTGATGAAAGATTGGGATACTTCCATTAGATTTACTTTTTAAACTAAAAGAAACAGCATACCAAAATTACCGTTTGAAATTAACCTATTAGAGACTAGCAGAGACAGACAAAATTGTACTTTTTCAAATATAAATTCGAATTAGCAAATTGAGTCACGTTAAAAAGAAGGACAAGAAATAAAACTGAGAAAAAAAGAAAATGCTAATAATGAGAACAACAATGGTAAAGAAAATATAACCGGATTTTCCATAGTAGACATTTTGTGTATTTTAATATTTAACGCCATAACGTCAAAGGTTCTATTTTATGTATATTGTTTTTTTCTACATTGTAGTGTGACATGGATAATAAACTATTGAAAAAGCTGATTCTAATACATGTAGTTTTGAGTTTCAATTCAGATACATATACATATAGTTTCATTCAGATAGTTCCAGTAATATTGGCTCTACCTACTTGCGAATCAGTAAGTTTTTATATCTAGATACCCGATTTAACTATAGTATTTAACCACCATAACATTTACATTATAAAGGCGTGGTTTGCTGTGATTTGATACTAGTTTCCCTTAGTTATTAGTCTTTCAGTAATGGCCACTTAACATAAGCATACCCGTTTGCTACTTCAATTATATAAATAACTGGATTGAACCTTAAACCCTCTGTCTGCATGACCACTGAGTCACTCATTCCTCTTTACAATAATCCCTTCATAAAATGGCGATTTATTATTCATTGTGATATCAAAAACATTTTAACCTTAACACTGGCTTGCACGCAACGCAAAACATTTAAAATGATCAAAGCGGAGAGACGAGCGTAAAAATTCTGTTATATTTCCTTCCCCCGGGTGAAAGGGCTTGTGGAAGGTCAGGCCTTGGGGTAGGACCCCGGTGAGAGCGGACGAGTCCTTTTTATCCCAGTTCTGGTTTGACGGGAATTCGGGACGTCCCATTGTTTAGCGATTTGCTCGTTTTGCGATCGTCCGATTTGTTTGCTTTTCAAATTGCTTCGCTATTGTCCGTTGGATTTGAAAATTAGGCCTGAATGTTTGTGTTCATAAAATAAACAGAGGCGAGTGTTGTCGAACTTCATCCTTAACCTATTAACTTTAATGAAATATAAAGTTTACAAATGTTTGAGCTATTTTTTGTGCATAATTGGTAAACATATTTATTTAAAGCACGATTTATTTTAAGTCTATTTATAGATACCTTATAATATAATCTTGTTTTCGAGATAAAATAATCTTATTAGAATTGAAAATAAATCTACTTTTATGTTGTATTTCTGTTTATCAGAAAATTTAAATCTGTTAGACAAATTTTAATATTTCCATAATCAAGTTAATCAGAATAATAACAAGACCAAAAACAAAAAGAACAAAACAGCCACACCTCAAATTACGCAAACACCCCGCTAACACTGCGACCCTACCTTTAGCTAAACCCTTTAAGCCCTACGAGGGGGCCGAGGGTCCGCTCAAGGCGAGCTGCCAAGGTCCGAGCCTACACAATAGGTCAGTGACTTCGCCCTCGCCAATATCATGTAACCGTAGGGCTTGGACCGGGTTTAGCTAAGTTACACGTGGGGAACTTAGTTAACTCAGTCCGGTTAGTATGTTATTTAGGTACCTATGTTGCTATATATATAAAATTGGTATTAAAACTGTTGGACCTAATAATAAATAAAAAATGTACCTACGAGTTTTTTATATACTTCATTTTTGTTCATACTTTTGTCGTCTACGCGCGTTTTCTTATTATTTCTCATTCTCAGTATTATCTCGGTAAAAATTATCCCTTAGAAACTTACTAAATTCCCAATCAATGGAAAAACCTTTTAAATTCAGTCATACATCATAATCCTAATATTATTAGGATTTAAACAATGTATTCTTAGGGTTTGTTAGATTAACTAAGGTTAGATTATAAAGCTCCAAGGATTAATCAATTCCATAAAACCTACTCAATATTGCATTAAATTGTGTTAACTAAACAATAACGAAAAAACAGTTAAGCTTCTCAACTAGTAGAAGATCTCTGACCTAATTGCAATTAGAGATTATAGGTTTCATAAAGACGTTTAAGATTTTGCTTTTGTTTATACTTCAAATTTCCGTCATCTCCCATCAGACAATTCATTGCTAATTACTTAGAGTACCATCAAAGTAGCTTAAACGTTTCTTTGAAACAATTACAGTCTCCAGTCTCTTTGATTAAAGCTAATAACCAATTCTAACAAATCTGGAACGTGCCCTCTTTTTGTTACCTCGGAGGCGCTTCAAAAGAAATCAAATCTCAATTATTTGTTTACGATCTCAACGATGAATAAAATTGGTAAACGTCTTAGATAGAACATTCCTTTGTTTTGTATTATGGGGGTAGCAAACGAAAATGTTCATTAAACATTTGTAATGAAGCCCAGATGAGATTAGTCTTACTGAGGTCTGCCATAGATGCTTTGCCACTAAGACTAAGTAATCAACCATACTGATTTATAGCAGAAATGGGTTAATACGATATGATCTGATTGATCAATATTAATTCATAACGGTAAAAAACATCAATTGTATTTTCAAACTAGCTGGGACACGCGGTTTCCCCCGTGTTAAAAAAGTAAAAAGCGATGCACGCGTGTGTCGCGCGCGCTAATGCTTTTTTTCCAAAATTAAAGTAGTCTATGGTACGCTTTAGACCTTCAGCTATCTTTCAGTAAAATCCCGTCAAAATCGGTCCAACCGTACCCGTAACCGTAACCGAAGATTACCTCAGGCAAACAAGACAGACAGTATTTTTAATGGCATTTTCGTTATTGCTATCGTGTATACTTTCATATGCATTGAGTAAAAAAATGTTATTTTGAAATCACAAACAGACACTTCAATTTCATTCATTTGTATAGATAACTTATTCTAAATCTCTTTTGTGAGAAAGATATCCATGTCAAAAAAAAAGATCTTGATTATTTTTTTATCTGTCAAATCAAGAAAAAATCTTTAACTGAGTACGTCGGGATCGACGAGGGATCCGTACTGTTACTAAAAAAAACTTAAAATTTACGATCCGTTGAAATAAATCGTACATAGATTAATGATAGCTCACGACTCTACTCTGCTCTACATTCCAAATTTGGATATCACGATGACAGGTTTCTCTGAGATTTTACTGTAACAGTTAAAACCTATCTGTATAAACAGAATCTAAGTACATTCCATAGCAAATACTAACCGCGAACCAAAAAAATCTAAAGAAACATTTTTCGGAGGCCCTATTCAAGTAACGAGGTCTTTAGAAATCTGCTTACACTCACAGGCGGTGGTCTGAAAGTAATCTTTTGTCAATACCAATCGAAACGAATTTTCAAATCACCGCGCTCACACAAACAGACGAGACCATTTGAACGAATGATAGATGATACAGTTAGTTACAAGCAGAAGTTAACACAACGAGTAGGATTCCGTTTAGTTGAAATATTTTGTTGTCAGTGGTCATAATAATTCATCTTGTGATTGGTTTGAGGTTTGATTCTCAGCGAAATGTACACGATTAATTACGATATATTTTTTGAGTCTCCATATACGTATTCAATATGTCAATTGTATCCATAATAAGCAATCCAGTTTTTCGTACAAACTGCTAGTATCTATGTCTCAACTATAAAGATACTCAAACGTCTTTTCCTTTAGTAAACGCAAAACACTGTGAAATCAACACAAAAATCAGGATACATTTTTGTGTTGATTTCACATTTATATTGAATTCTTCATTTCCTACATAGTGTAAATTAATATTAAAACTACGGAACTCCCAACATTTAGCCTACACCCCGCTTAGCCGTTCCACTAGCTTGTGGATGATAATGGTGGCTTATAAATAACCACAATGTGCTAAAACCGCGATTTATCTCGTACAAGTGACCCGCTTACTCCCTACGCCAAAATTTGGACAGCCTTTTAGCTCTACAAAATACATAAGAAAGAAAAACGATTAGTTTTTTGCGCATTGATGTGTTTGTATTGTGTCCAAGTATTCGAGAAACCTTTTTATTTTCGATCAATTTTCTGCGTCTTTGTTGATCAGGTTCAACAAAGTTCAGCTTTGCTTCAGTATCAAGATTGTATGCTTGTAAGCAATATCTATTAGTTAAAAATCAAATGCATTTAATTAATAAGCTTCTTAAAGTCCACTGCTGGGTACAAGGATCTTTACCACCTTTCAAACTACTTGGCAGAAAAACAAAAAATCCCAAGTAGAGATTTGGATTTGGAGACTTGGGATTTTTTGTTTTTCTGCCAAGTAGTTTGAAAGGTGGTAAATCTCTATGTAGTTTGACTTCAGCGGCACCACCGCCACACCTATTTTTGCCTTATAGCAGCAGTGTTAAGCACTGTTGTGTTCTGGTCTGAAGAGTGTGGTAAGGGAGACATACTTATCTAAGGCGTATCGGCTCAGTCCTCAGGCCTTGATCTTATCTGCGGTTGATTACAAATGTCCATGAACGACAGAAGCCACTAACCATCAGATGGACTGCATACTCGTTTGCTACTTCGATCATAAAAAAAAGTCACCGCCCCTGACACGCATGATTAACCACAGTTGATGTTACACAGGAAGACGTTGCTGCCCATACCCAGGATATTATCCCTTAGTCCCCAACATCCTAGGTTGACAGAGCAGTACTATCCAATCGCACGACACACAAAATAGAACGAAACACAAGTATCGCCTTGTACACATGATATTCTAAGTAACAAAGTTAAACATGTTTGAAACACAATAGTTTTTTTGCTCAAACAGGAAGTGCTCAGTAATTCCTTTTCGCAACACGTGGTGTGCTGTAATAAAACTCATTCACACTCCTTCAATAATTGAATGAATTACGCAGATCCATAATAGGCACAAGTGCCTCGAACGGTCTTGAAGCTGTATAAAGTAAATAATGTTTTTCTTATTCATATGATGTTTTTAATAAAGTTAGAAATAAAAAAGGTTTGTCTTTTAAAAAACATTTGCTTAAACTCTTATGCGTAGTTTCAGGGTGAAAAAAAAGATAAAAAAATAAAAATAATAATTCTTGTCCTTTTTCACTGTGAAACTAGGTACTTAATTTAAAAAATGAAAAAGCTACGTACCTTTATGGTTGTTCATTGAAGTGGTTTGGACTAAGACCACCACGACAAACAAAAAATAATCAAGAATGTATAATATAGTGTATTGTTAAGACAAAAATGTGATTCCTAAGCAAAAAATCTAAAACATAACAAAATTCAAAATACCACCAATTCCGCGAGATTGTTAAAACAATTAAGTAAATTTTAGACATTGCGATATTTATGGCTACAATTATGATCCTAAACAGCGTGTGATGAGTGTCGAAATTGCACCGTCCATTCAGGTTCAAATAAAACTGAGTATGCGCAGGCGCAGACGTGCTCAGATGTTTGCAAATATCTAGTCGCACGCTAGTTTTATCATCGGAACGTAACTTTTTATGTCGTTTTTTCACGCGATCAAACTAGACGAGTCGGAACCGACTCCGTTTTTATACGTATTCGTATAGCAAATCCGTGGGCTCATTTTTAGGGTTCCGTACGTAAAGGGTCAACATGAAATGGAATGAACATTAATTAAAGACTTTTCGGTATATTCTTTTCAGACAAGTGTGGTAGACTCTATTTTTATAGAGTACATTTTTTTACAAAAACTTCTAAAAATTAAATAAAATTAGCAATTAAATGGTTACCACTAATAAACCAGCTTTTAATGTTTTTTTTTTTCTTATCTCTAAATCGTTTTAGGAAAATACTGGAAAAAAATGAAAAAACTCTAACAAAAAAGAATTTTTTGTTACAGTGTTCTCAATTTAAGTAGAAAACCCAAGTTTCTTACTAGAAATGAGAAGGACTATTTGTACAAGAAACTTGGGTTTTCTGCGTTTTTATACATATTAATGTCAGTACCTACATACCAACGTTACCGTGGTACGGAACCTTTGCTCACATCTGACTCGTACTTGACCGTTTTTTATTATGCTCGAAGGTGGTATTGGCTAATTCGGCTCGGAGGCGGCAGAATTACTTATGCACTTCGCGTCATATTAATTGTAACGGTTCAACAGCCCCGGTTAGCTCTAATGAGGATCTAAATGTTTAACGCAAAAACCATTTACACTCCGTTTGCATGCGATTTTATCGAATTCGATCGATCCAACTTTTTATTCACAAACAATTGAACGCGAAATTCTGTTTTTATACGTAATGTTTGTGGAATTGTTTGCACGTAATTAAATGCAAATTGGAACTTAGATTCATTCTAGTGGTTTATAGTTAGTTGTTGAATGATAGCGTGCTGTCAAAAAAACTTAATTCTTAAACTGGTAACTATTAACCACGCCCACGACAAAAAACAATCATTGTGTTCGATGTATAATAGACTAACTAAATACGATGAAGTCGCTTATTAAATTTGAATAGAATATAATGCATTACGGTGCGTGTATTTGTGTAGATTGTGTAGATATTATTATTGGTTACATAATTATTAAAATAAAAAGGCAAAAATAGAACATTGTTACTTACATATATTGAAGTAAAAAGTAAACTTAAAACAAAACGGTTGAAAATAAAAAAAAGTGTAATTGAAGTTTCAGAATTTTACAGCCTATCTTTTTACAAGAATAGTAGTCAGTAATCAATGAAGTAGCCAATAAACTTGCGGACTGCATGTTCCTTTGATGGTACCGAATGGTACCGTACTGTCACTGCCGTTGAAGGCCTTATGTAGGGGGTTTCCCGTAACATATACCATGTTGCTACTCGTGTGGTCCAAAATGGACGCGTCATACGTCAAAACGAATGTAACACATATGTATCAACTTACGTTATAACTGGCATTGCGTTGGAAACGTATATCATAGAACAATTTTATGTTAGTGACTGTATATCTGGTGTAAGTACAAACTGAACTGTGATGATTACAAAAAAGGTTAACTTATGACTATAAATAGTTATAGTATTGTTGATATGAGTTAAATAAAGAAATTTACTTAAAATTAAAGCCAATATCTAAACACAACCTCCAGTAAGGAGATTCGACAAGAACTTCCCTGTTTTTAATTTATTCTTACCCATATATTTTATTTTTAGTGCAATATTTTTTACAGGCTATCGCAAACATTTAGTCCTGTCTAGCTCAGAGCTAGATTGGCCCCAAGGCGATGACCTAATAAGTCGATGACAGCATGACTCGATGTTATTGTCGGAAATCTGGTTATTCAGATTCTGTGATTATGTTTGTCTACTGTTTTTTCTAGAATATAAATGAGATGTCTAGAAAACAGTAAACAACTCACGGTTAGTATACCTAATTAAAGTATTGGAGGTATTGATTTGAGTTAGTTAATACATGCTTGGATTGCGAAGTGATCGAAGGATTACCACAGTATCTATGTACATATACATATGTAATGCCGAGTCAAATATCGATAAACATATTTAGTTTACATTAAATCTTAGATGTAGCTACTTTAAGATGAAATAAGTAAAATACAATATCACTAAGGCTGCAGTAAATTCCGATGCCCATACATTTTATAAAACATAAACTCTAAAAGAGCGCCACAGATGCGTTGCTACCCCTGAGAACTAAGTTGGAACGCCTCTTGTTAATGTGGGATGGAGGAGTGACAAATATCTCCTTACAACAAACGCTTGAAAAACATTACCCTCATTCTGAATTGGGTAAAAAGCAGACGAAAACCAAAACCGAATTACTTTTATTCTTAATATATGTTAATGTGTGTTAATGTGTTTTATGCAGATGTAGTCTCAAAGCTAGACCAATTTCCAGTGAAAATAAGTGTCACATAATTATGTATATACTTAATCGATAACATTATGACGCAATACTAATATTCAACCTAAATACACAGTCGTAACACTCGTATATTTAAATAGCATAAATTACGATTAGGTACGATTGATTGCTTTCAGCGTATCATTCTAGACAACTTAATGTTACTAATAAATACTGAATGTATTAGAATTATCTATGTAACCTTATAACGATTTCTCGTAGATTCTAGAATTCCCTGAATTTGATAAAACTAAAGTAGATATAACAAACAAGCTTAGAGTTCGCACGCATAAAATACATATAATGACCACTTTCATTGACCTCCAGCATATATAGCGATGCGTACTTCAGAGAGGTCAAGCGACAACAGTTCTGAATCTATGTAGCCTTATAAATTAAGCAAAAATGATAAAATCCTTGTGGTTCGACTCCGATGCCACTACCGCCACATCTGTTTTTACCTAATAACAGCAGTGTTAAGCGTTGCTGTGTTCTAAGGACGCGAGACGTTCCAACTTAGCCCTCAGAAATAAAAACGCAAAAGCGGTCGACCACAGGTAGGATCTAATCTTATTTGAACTTGATCATAAATATACATAGGCGGCACTGGCACTGACCCTCAGATGAGCTGCTTACTGGCTTGCTACATCCATCCTATAAAAAAACTTCAAACTCCTATCCATAGACCAAAAAACATAGAGCTGTATAGAGAAAACTGAGTTGTATCCATAGAGCACAAAGCATAGAGCAGTAAGAGCAGCGTGTGAAGGATAGTGCGGCACGCGGGCCTCTGACCTTGCCCCGCCGCCCGCTGCGGATGGAAAAGGACTGTAGTGTACAGGCAGGGCTCGGCAACCCGCGGCTCGGATGTTCACCAGAAAAAGACAACATTTTCTTTAATTTTTTTTTTCTGATTATATGATAATGATATCACTTAAACGAAACATTTTTTTATCTTATTAAATTTAAAATTTCGTCTATTTTAAAAACTTCGCTTACCTATCTATAAAAATAGCTAATGAACGTTATATAAACAAATTCCTTACTTATTATTTCTTTATTGGGTTTGTGCAAAAAAAAATATTTTTTACTATAGCCTTTTTAAAGTAAAACCTAGCTTAAGTGAATTCATTGTTTAATTAATAATATGTAGATACACATCACATTGTAACTAGGGTATACCTAATAGAGTAATATATTTCTTTGTAGAGTACATTTTCTGTAAAGTCTGAAAAGGCAAACATCAACATTTAACATCTACATATACTGTTACGTAACCATTTATCATCTCATTCATTTCGTATTAATTAGGGATGTTATAGATATAAAATTTCGGATCTGGAGCAAAAGGTTGTACCGGTTTTATATACCGTTATCAGATATTATCCGATAGTTTCAGTAACGATATTGCATTTAAAAGGAATAATAAAGCAAACATAGATAAATGATAAATTTAAGAAATTGGTTGTAAAACATTTAGTACTATTTAAATCTCAAATAAATCTTTTATATGTAAATTAAACTTCGCACGTATCCAAAATTACTAAAAACTTTTTATTGGTTTCGTATACCTACATATATATGTATGGAGGTATTTATACCGAATATCCGATAGTTGCGGTTTCGGAGCATATTATAATCCCATCCCTGATAAATATCCTCCCATTGAGTCATAGTTAGCATGAATTCATATCAGTACATAGTATACCCTTGGCGCTCGTGACACAGATATCAAATAATCCTACGTAACAAATTTGATTTCTATAAATAATCTGTTCTCGAGTTATTGGAGCAATGCCAATTACTACAACCTACGTCTTACTAACTTACTTAAACTTAGGTACCTACTTCCTATGAATGTTAAGAGTAAAATAAGAATCAATGTAAGAACTGAAATAAACAGATCAATACACAATTTTTTGACTCTACAATATTTTTTATTAAAAATAATAGTTAATACCTTTATTTTCGTGGTTTAGCCCACATGTCAATTTATTTTATTGGTACCTAATGAAATTTTATCGCTTTTAAAAATTTGCATTGAAACTAATATTAAGGCGTAAAATCATTCAAGACCTCATCGGTAGGTAGGTGCAGGTACGTCAATAACGGACACATGTGTATCCACCAGATTTTTCGGACATACCTATGTGGGTATTAGAAAGGAGTATTATAAGGATTATATAATTATAGGAAAGGTATATAAGATAAAGGTAAATGTAGGTATATAAGATAAAGGTATATACCTAATATAATATAAAGGTAAGGTGTAAAGTCTAGCAATTCGCACTTGGCCAACTCGGTAAACTAAGGCCTAAACGCTTTCACTCTAAGTCATCGGCCCAGCAGTGGGACAACATATGTTTACGACGATGTACTCATTGTCACAGGTTTAATATATGTATGTAGATAGTACTTACCTTCCTATGTTTACATATAAATCTTAATAAGTGCGTAGTGCCGTAGTGCGCGCAACACTGCATAGCAGTATCGCTTCCAATAACTCAGCTGTTAACATCTATTGCGTAATCCTCAACATATGTATTTACATACTTCTGACCTACAAATACTACGTGTTCTAAACTAGTAATATTATCTTAAAAACAATAACCCGATCGCTTAGAGCTCCTTTTTCAGTTTTCAGGCACTATATTTAAAAATTATATCACTAAACCTATCCCCCCCCTTCCAGCCCATAGTCTTCTGTCCCGGCTGAGCTTTAGGTTTGCCACAAAACCCGGTGAAGCTGTAAGGGCTGCTAGGGGCCAATAGCAACGACACATTTCGAAGAAAAAAAATGACCATTGATATGAGCCCAACGACACCTCGTATGTTAAAATCCGTCAGGCCGTAGGGCGTGCCAAAGAAATGGACATACATAATTACATATATACATACGCTCCAAAAACCTTACCCTCCTTCTGACGCAGTTAGGTAGGTACCTAATTACAAATATCGTATTCCTTTGATTCCGTCTATACATCCTAATAACTAAAGTAATGAGATCTAATTTAGATTTATAATTTGGATAGGTTTGTCCTAGATCCTAGCATGACTTATTAAAGATAATTAGGTGTAAAATAGATATACTTCAAGGTTATTTGTTATACAACTAATACTTGTACACTAGCATGTTAATACTTGTAACTAATTGACATTCCTGTAATTAGTCCTACACTATTTATCACTACATAGTATAAAACAAAGTTTTCCTCTGTCTGTTCCTATGTATGCTTAGATCTTTAAAACTACACAACGGATTTAGATAGAGTGCTTCAGAGAAAGGTTTATATGTAATTTAACGCATGCGAAGCTATCGGCAAAAGCTCGTATAAAATACAAGAAGTTTCATTTGCCATCTGAAATAATGAAATATGACGTCATTTGACGGTTTTTGAGTGATTGTAATCACTGTATCTTGGATCAAAACATCTCTAACTATGGATTAGATCCTGTTAGATGTTACTGAGAGATCGCTACAGATACAGTGCTACCCCTGAGGACTGCGATGGAACTCCTCGTATAATTATGTCTTACTTACTACACCCTTCTAGCCAGGTCGCAGTGACGCTTGCCACTGCTGTTATATTGCAGAAATAAGTGCGACAGGAGTGCCTTTGGACACAAAAGATACAGAATTCCATCAAATTCTAAATATAATCTATATTTCGTTGAGTGGAAAAAGTTGTTTATGCTCAGCCTAGCATAGATAGTTCTAGTTCTAGACTTTTATAGTCATGGTCTATCACGACGATCCATAAAGCGGGCACGAGGATAAAAGAAAGATTACTTATTAACTTCTTACATATTATATTGTAGGTTTATAACCCCAGTTTATGTGACATTTTCTGCTCGTTAATCTCCGAATTCCGACTAACTCCAACTGTCATAAAGCTTCGAGTGTTTTTGGTAACAGGATTAGCCATGTCATAGGTATGGAAAAGGTTAGGATAGGAGGTCCGAAGTTTCGTCCGAATTTTCTGACATTGGTTGAGCATGTCGGTTGTATCTTTATTTGCAAAACCTAGTATTTTTAACCTTGTTCTCAAATAAAATGAAAAATAGAATATTTTTAGAATAATCTTAAAATGGAAACATGTATTATTTATTTTTGTTTGGAAATATTTATCAATAGTAGGAATAACATACTTGTTCAACGTATACTATCCCTACTATTTAGCAACTAAATTGTTTATCTAATCGTAATTACTCTATTTAAGATTAAGTTACTCTATTAATCCGGCTAAAGAGTATTTTTACACTTGTTCCTTAAAATTTTACGGTTGTTACAGTAAAATAGCGGGTGACTTTCGGAAAGATCCACAACTTCGCTGACGGATGTACAAGACCTTCGGTACCGGTCCTTTCCCAACGTGATGTCATTCTCTGCTCTGCCTACACACATTTGCCTACCTACCTATAGCCAAACATACCTGTCCTATACACGCATACTTCGGCATTTCTACTTTACAAGAGTAGAACGTGTATCTATAGTTTTTTATCGTTATATCTAACGATAAGTCAAACGGACTACCTCTATCGCCGGTTGAAGTAGAAATCTTTTTGCACCCTTTTTGAAGAACCCCATGTCATAGTGCTCCGGGAATACTTCGGGAGGAAGTTCATTCCACATCTTGCACGTCCGTGGCAAAAACGAGTTCAACCGGAGAGGTTCCACCGCCATACCTCGTGCATTTTGCATTTAGATGTAAGTGTGAGATTGCCGGCTGTCTTTAAGGCATATAGACCACCATCTTGGTTCTCAGTAGTAGTAAAGCATCTGACTGACTTCACATAGAACCCCTGTTCTATAGAAAGTTGTTTACTTGTCCATAGGCAGCAAAAACAAACCATCAGGTGGACTGCATGCTCGTTTGCTACTTAAATTGTTATAACACAAAATATTATTCTCTATATTTAACCTACTTGTGGGTGACCTGTCATATCATTTCCGATACGTTAGCGCCGCAACTTTTATATTGCCTAACTACTTTTATAAAACTGTTTCGTTTATTTGTTTATTTGTTATAACCTCACACAACAATTTAACCGGTTTGAATATTTATGTTATGTAAGTAATGTTTAATATTGTAATAAGATTATAACAGGCTACTAATGAATTATCATATACGGTATGATCAAAAAATAAAAATAAACAGGAAATACTTTAAAAAACAGTGATGTACCAATATTTTTTCTCGTCAAAGAAATTGTTCATACATAACCGCGGGCAAAAGTTAGTAGTTAATATGTTGGCTACTTGCCCGTGTTATTTAGCTCAAAAAACCTTACCGGAGGCCTAGGAAACGTAATATTGTATATGAGTTGTAAATATATTCCGCCAAAATAAGTCGCGTCATGATGAAAATAGAACTGGATTTTTTGCGCAAATGTATCTACGCTATGGCAAAATTAATGTTTGTTTGATTGTTCGAGCATGACGCACTAAGTTACAGCCTAAAGTGCTAGATTTTGTTAAAAAATTAAAAGTAGGTACATAAAAACTAAGTTTAATTTGATTTAAAAAATAATTTATGCATTTTTCGCTTTCATGGTGGTAGCAAAAAATACAAAACCTAACAAAAAGTCATATTTTGAATTTTAATTGACTTTTCAAGGAAATAGATAATTCACAGTCAAATTAATTTAACTTCGTTAGCCTTTTTTAAAATTAAAATTTAAAAGTACACTATTATTAAAGTTAACAATCCCTTCGAATACTTTTATACAGGATGATCAGAAACTAAATAACATGACCGAAAACAGATGTAACAGAAAAATAAAAATGATTTTATAAACAAACTAAAATCCGAGAAATGACTGTACAAAAATACGAAGTCGCGAGCAAAACTATTTTACGGTAACAAATTACTCCTTTGACAAAAGAGCAATTGAGATTCGGATATAGGAATGTGTAATTATTTTCAGAAAAATGCCTTGTTATGAGCAGAATGTACGTACGCAAGCCATTAAGATAACCTACAATGGGTGTTCCTAACGGTTATTGGTTAAGTTAACGAAAAGTTCACAAACATTCATTCAGATTACCATTTAATACCCACTTTCCCTTTTGTTTTTTTGTTCTATTGAGTCTATTATTCCGTGGTGTAACCCTTATGTCCGACAGATTTCTCCCCGCAAAATGGGGTAGGCCTAAAGCATACTCAACCACGCTGCTCCAATGCGTATTGGTAGAGGCTAGAGAGGTAAAGCGTATTGGTAAATAATTAGATGAGTTGGTGGTCGACGTTTGTTGAATATTCCCAAACAGCCCATAAGGACAAGATACAATTACTAAACAATACTAATAACTAAAATGAGTTAATAAAGAAATGTCTAAGAAGCCACTAACGGTCATCCATCCAATTCCCGACGGCGACCGATGTAGCCTAACTTCAGATTAAGATCTAGACAAGACGCGAGACGCCGACGTTCAAACATCACTTAGTTTTATCAATTACCCAAGTAGGTACGTCTGAATCATTTAATTCGCTAATTTGAATATGCAAATTCAAAACTATTACACACCTTTCCTATTGCAGTATGAGTAAACGTTACAAGGTATTCAAGATTTGGCTAAAACTGAATCGTCTGGAGGTTACTTCGCTCGTGGGGACCAAAACCCATATTAGTACTGAGCAGGGCTGTCAGGAATTGCTAATTTTAGTTTAGCTTTTTTAGCTAACGTAACATATATTTGTGCATAACGTAACAGACAGAAAATATCGACGCTGGAAAACGTAATTGCTGTAACTCTAAAAGCGAAAAATATCTGTATATTTTTTCAATCATATCTTTATATTTTTTCAATCTAAAAACGTAAGGAATACTATACTTTACGTGTCTAGGTTGAAAAACAAAATCTAAGATTTGAAAACATTTTTCGCTCTTGTGTAAAGTTGCATATTTTTGAGTTACAGCATTTACGATTTCCAACGTCGGTATAGACTGAAATATGTAGCTAAGTTGTGTTTACCGATACCTACGCAGCTAAGCTAAGCTAAGCCTTTGTCTCTATCACTACTTTCTACATAAACTGTTTTTCGCTTAGCTATTGGTGTGCACATTCCTAGCTTATACATATGGCTTTGCTTAGCTTCGGTGTAGTTTATTTTTCGATATGCAACCGACTTTAGACTTACTGGGAAAAGTGCGTGTTTTTGTAAGTATAAAAGAGGTTCAATGTTAACATTATTATGGCGATATAACATAATTTTTGTGCAATGATACTAACGAAATTATACCCATTCTGTGTTAAAATAGACAGCCCTGTTAATTAGTATTATCGAACAGGTAACCTTGGTATGCTAGTAAAATAACCGATTATGCGGTAACTCGGGCGATATTGACGCAAATTGACGTCTTGTCTATGATACTAGGTAATGCTACGATCACTTTAGAATTTCTACAGTAGTAACCAAAGACGGTACGAAGAACCTGAATGAGGGAGTAGATTTACAACAGTCTTCTAACATCCTGTATGTACACCATATATAAATCTATCATATCCCAAGAAATTAGAGATGTGCCGATCACTCGGTACTCGGTAAATTCGGTATTTTTAAATTACCTTTTTGAACTCGTCCGAGAAGCATGGTTCAAATGATGAGTTTTTGATTGAAATAAAGTGTTACTGTATGTTAGAAACATAGTGAAAACTACTTTAATAGTACGTAGTCACATTTATTTTTTAAACGAAGCAATTGTAAAAGAACATAAACAATTACTAGATGAAATTCACATATTGTCAAATTAATAGTTGTAATTTAACCAATGTCATGATTCAGAAATACAAGATTTTTTGCATAATAATAATAAATTTGCTCCTTTTGTCTTCACAGGCATAAACCCTTTTCTCAGAATTACTTATTCAACCAAGTACGTACTCGGTTTAATAAACATAAAATCGAATAGCACTCGGTATTCTTATACTCGATAAATTTGTTTGGGCCATCTCTACCCGGAACCCTTGAGTGATGTAAGCCTCGGAAGTAATAACAGCCTAGGGACGATTACCGAATAACTTCGGAAGGGCGACCGAGACCGAGTATACCGAATACCGCCCGAAGATAAAAATTGCTGCCATACTTGTTAGGAAAATATTTTCCAGTGTTCTCGACGGAATAATTCTAATACGTTACGAGTATAATACAATACCTACTTCTATTTATGAAGTAAACAGCGAAAAATCTGTGGGTGTGGGGTACTGAAACATTTTGGGACCCTTTATTGTATTTACAAGCCACAAGCAGTACTCTACTTTGGTTAACAATAACTAAGATGGTAACTAACTTAACATGAAAACCAAGACTTGCGCTAAGCAAGTGTTGCACAGTGGGTTCTTGGTTCGATTCGCGGCCAGACAGATTAATGACAAAATCATGAATTTAGATTCCTGTTCTGGGTCTAGGTTGTGTATTCGTTTTTGTGTGTCCATAGCACCCACGACACAGGAAAAAATCCTAATGTAAAAATGAGTATAAAAAGCGTCTTTTAAAGTGATTTTACGACAATCTTAGTTGGAAGACTTCTGACGGATTCTTTGTTCTAAATGAAGTTTCTTATAGTTCCTAGGCGGCAGCGACCACTAACATCACAGGTGTACTCTATCACCCATTCGTCATCTTATAAAAAAACATATGTAAAATTATTTTCCACAATTTAGAAACAATTTCCAATCGAAACAAACGCTCCAAAATGTAAATATCCATTGGATCGTTACATCAATTCATTAGGTAAATTAAACCGTACGGCCTTGATTACTCGTAATCGGAGCGGCTTACAAAACATAAGCAGAACCGTGGCCTCTTTCGGGCAACCACGATGAGTGAGTGCGATTTGTGCTTAGCGCTTGTTGTACTAAACGCGAATAGCTTTTATATTTATAGCAGTGTTAAGCTGCCGTTGTGGTTTGAAGGGAGACATATAAACGTAGGCGTTCTAACTCAGTCCTCCAGAGGAGAGACCTGTGACCCTTGGTGATATTAGCCTTGATAATATAGTTTCTGCTACGAACCCAGGAGTGGAACTCACTCCCATGGTGTTTCCCGATTCATACAATCTGGAATTGTTCAAGGCAAGGGTAAAGCTCATTCTAGGCAAGAATGCTACATCCTAGGCATTTTACTTACCATCAGGTAAGATCGCAGCCTATTAGTTTATAAAACCTTTCTTGAGGTTGACCCCAGATTCAATGCATTACATGAGAACTAAGTTAAGCGCTTCGCATAAGTTTGTCTCTCTTACTATACCTGTAAATTAGAACAGCATTTAATACTCCCATAACTAGGCAGATAAAATTGTGATTGTGATTCCGCCGGCGTCAAACCAAAGAGAATTCTACCACGTTTATCTTCCAAAGATTACATTTCATTTAATAACTAGCTGATCCCCGCGGTTACGCCCGCGTTTAAAAAGTAAAAAGAAATACATATTTAAACGAAATAGAAATCCCGCTCTACCGCGAAGGTGCCCGCATGCGCGAGAAACGCGCGCTAATGCTTTTTTCAAAATTTAAAGTATCCTGTGTTATGCCTTAGACCTTCAGCTAACTTCCAGTGAAAGTCCCGTCGAAATCAGTCTAGCTGTTTAGAAGATTAGCTTAGCAAACAGACAAACAGACAGACATTTTTTTTTAATTACATTTTGTTTTAGGTATCGTGTATACTCATATGCATTGAGTAAAAAATTGTTATTTTGCGATCACAAACAGACACTTCAATTTTATTTATTTGTATAGATTTCCTTCTATTGGCTCTTCTCTCGCGAAGGATGCGACTGGTGCATGAAGCAGGCTCTAGATTAATTGCCAAGTGTTAACCGAACGCAGTTTACTTGGCCTGTGACGTATGACGCCATAAACTGGCAGTTTAATCTTGTTTAACAAGAGTTAGGTTGCTTACACACTGTGCGATTTATAAACCGCTTAGGAACAACTTACACAGGAATTGTTATAATTTACAAAATTTATTAAATTTAAGTAAATTGAGAAAAATCCATAACATTTAATGAGAATATCAAGTAATTGTGTAGTGTTTAGTTGTCTAAATAATATAAAATGGCATCATAAGCAATTTTGTTATACTAAACAACGTAAATGTGAACAGTATTTAAAATAAATTAAAAGAAATATTGAAGAACAAGTTGAGCTATTAAAAAAATCTTTTAGTTGCAATGTTTGCATATGGCCTAAGAATAATCAAAATCTGAAAACAACAGTCATTTCTAAGATAAGTTCTAAGGGAGAGAACATAATAAACATTCCAGTTTTGTTTTAATAAACTTGAGAAACAAATTTGGCTGCAAATTGTTATATTGGTATAGTGTTGTTATGGTTTTGAGTTCCCTTTTTTCACTAAACTTTGCAAACGAATTTTAGCTACACATTGTTATTAATTCTTCGTGATGTTTAATATTTAATAGATTGCTGTTTTTAAAAACTGTTATCAATTTATTTGTGCCAAACTAGTTAGCGGAATTGCGAAATGAAGTAATTCCGGTTGTTATCATCGTTTATTCGGGCCTAAAAATATTTAAAATCAATGAGAGTTAACAAAAAAATCCTTTTGTTTTCGTTGCATGTGTAAATGGCCTAAGAACAGTGTAAACGTCGCTTTCATTCAGCTCACTTGTCGCCTTTATTCAATAGAACAATACAGCGCGATAAAAACTTCTTACCATAAATCTTGCGAGAGAAAAATATTCTGCGGAGATTTTCGTGTTCCATAATCAAAATCTGGAAACAACAGTCATTTCTAAGATAAATTCTGTGGAAGAGAAAATTATAAGCGTTCGAGTTTTTTATATACTTTGTACATGAATTTATCTACGAATTGATATCATTTTTCATGTAAATACCTAATATAATGTTGTGTTTTTACAAATAGTTTTTTAGTTCCCGTTGTTTTTTTATTAAACTTTACTAATACAAACTAATTTTTGTTTAACTCTGTTATCAATTCTTCCTGTCTTTTATAATATTAATTAATATTCATACATATTTTTTTATAAATTGATATCATTTATTATTTGCGGAATTTCCAAATGAAACAGTTCCGGTCGTTATCATTGTTTATTCGGGCCTTATTATAATTTAATTTAATTATCATAGATACATGTTACGAATACCGCAAAACATCTAATTTCCATATGATAAATTGATAGTCGTTCCCAAAGTTAGAATTCCAATTTCAGTCAAAAATCTCTTATTACTGTTTTGTCACCGTCACTGTACTTTTTTTACCCTTACTTTACCTTTAGTCTTCTCACAACACCATGCTTTAACTTCCTCTCCGCCTTCTTATGTAGAGAGAAGCCGTTGGGAGAAGCCTCTTGACGCCAAGTTTCCACCTATCTATCGCTGTTTGTGTAAACACAACAACATACATCTTTACGTTCATATACAAATACCTATGTAATAATATTCATATACCGTCACGCGTAAAATCAAATGAAGACCTTCCAGATCAGTCAAAGGTTGGCTTATTACGAAAGTTCCTACACAGCGCGTCCCAGTTAATCTATCATTCTTTGCGACATTTATTGGTTTTCTCTATGTAGAGCAGTGTTTGTCAAAGTGAGTGATAATGCTCCCTTATAAGCGCGGACTTTAAGAGTTGAAGGTGTTTCGTGAACGACAGCTAATTTGTTAGTTATGCCTGTTTTTTTTTACTACGATTTTAGAAACGCACGTATGTTATGATATTTTTTTAATTTAACCATTCGTTTAGGAGCCCAAATTGTCAATTTTGCAGGTCTTTAGGTAATAATAGATTCCAAAAGTGGGCAGTGGACTACCTTTGAGAACCTCTGTAGTAGTGCTTACAACAAAATATTTTAGGGCGCTAGCGTGACTGGAGTGCGTAATGCGTCATCTTATTTCTCGTGACATGCTCGTCAAGTAGTCGGATGTTCGCTGAAACGACTAACCTTGACCATCGGAAGGCTGCCAACCGATTTGACTATATCTATTGTGTTCTATTTAGGTTTATACATAGAAGGTTTATTCTTAGTTATTTATTAATACTTCACCTATACGAATAAATAAAATTGAAGTGTATGCAATGCATATGAAAGTATACACGATACCTACAACGAAAATGCAATTAAAAAATTGTCTGTCTGTTTGTCTGTTTGGCTGAGGTAATCTTCTAAATATAAATACTATCTCAAATTACAAATACAATTTCCAGATACTGTAAGAGAACTTGTTATATACATTTTATAACATAGGTAGGTAACATAGGTAGTAAACGAGAACACAGTCCAGAGTTTGTAAGCCTCTACCACCCATGGACACCATGGTAATATAACGTATATCATGTTTTACATACATTACATACTATATTTAGTAATTATAATGCTTATTATTATAATAAATCTATTTCACCCTAGAACAAGCACACTTAATTTCCTAATTTCTCTACTTTTTACTGAAATCTCTCTTAAAATATATACTAACTACCTACCTAAACTTTGAGTACCTACTTATTTTACTTCATTCTTATATAAACATTTAAAGTATTACGAACTAAAAGTAGGTAGGTAAGTAAGTAATAACCGTTTTTACCTACTTCTATAATTCTAAAATCTTGTAAAATTCTTCCTGCAATTCAAATTAATTAAACTGTTAAAATCTTCCAACAATCTTTTGATTTCAATAAAGTAAATCAATTTGCCGAGTTATATTGAATCGGCCATTGTATCAGCTTGAGCCTTCAATTATAATTTAAATGGGAATTTGATTTTCATTAATACGATGGCGTGAACAATGCTTCTCTGTCGCCGAACAAAGGGCGCTTAGCGTCTTTACTTAATACATATTATGTTTAGGAAGGTATACACATATAAGTAATTAATAAATATTAGTTAATAATGAAGTACTCAAGGCACCTACTCTACGAACTACACATATTCGACACGATTTGGCCTCTGATTTGTATTTTCCTTTTCGATCGGCTTCAAATAAGCAATGAATAGTATAGTTGTTATAATTAGGAAAATTTCATGAAGACTTATTTTAGGCATTATCACTACATAGTATAAAACTTTCGTCGTTATCCGCTGTCCTCCTTTCCTCTGTACCTATGTATGCTTAGATCTTTAAAACCACGCAACGGATTTAGGTGCGGCTTTTTTTAATAGACAGCGTGATTCAAGAGGAAGGTTTATATGTAATTTAAGGCTTGCGAAGCCGCGGTCAAAAGCTAGTATTGCATAAAGGACATTTAAACATGACTTCAGAACACTATGATAGACTAAAATAGATATGATAGACTATGGTAAAAATTGCTCTATCACTAATATGTTCCTCACGCCTTTTGAGACCAGAACAATAAAATAAGAATTTATTCTATTACATAATATGTGCGTAAACGCTGTAATGTTACATTACGTCAACTTGAGAACTTTTAGAATTATTTTAAATCCATTGCTGGAAAAAGACCTCTGCTATAAGAAGAAAGGGCATTGGGCATTAACGCAACAATTCCATCGCTATACACTGCCTATTTATTTCTTTAACGAACTAATCGCATTTGTGTAAGCGGCCTAACCGTACAATAGCGATCGGAAAGCGATACGAACTACGACCTTATTGTTTATGTGTGAATGTCAAGGGTATGCTGATCAAAGACCGATTTAAGTTATTCCACTTATTTTCGTACTTCAATATTCTCAGATATTGAATAAAGTCGAACTCAAAAGATTAATTATCGTATTCACAGTTCGTGTACAGAGAAGCTTATTACGCCAGTCGGAAAAGAAATCACTATTTAGATTTCGGTTCTGGGTCTGGGTGCTCTGTACTTGTATTACAAACAATCTTAAAGTCAAAAATAACTTATAATAGGTAAAAAAAATCATAAAGTTGACAAAAATAATAAGTCCGCATTTTATTGTTGCGGCCTTTTTCGGCAATCTCAGAAAGTTTGCTAACTTCTTAATCTCTTTCAGAATTTGTAGAGTACAAATTCGGGCATTTGATGTAAAGTTGTTAAGATAGACATAAGCGTAAATTTAGATTTATTTAATACTTAGATTAGATTTAAATCGATAAAGTTCTTTAGAATCCGATCAGTAATAAATTGACGACCAACTTTAAATATGAATCATTCAAATCGAATCCAAAATGTATTGAAACGTTTAACTCTAATACAGCCATTCTCAAAGTGTGATTATTTTTCTTTTATCATAACACATTGTAACATGATTGCCCATTATAAAAAGAATGCACGTAACTTTTTGGAGCTCCGTCAAAAATTTTGCTTTTCAAAAGGCCTTCGCCGACAAAAAAAAATTGAGAACCACTGATCTAATAGATTATATGTACCTACTAAGTTGTTTTTTCAATCTGAGTTTAAAAAATGTTGACTAGAAAGCACATAGTTAAGTGCACTATTGGACTTTTGATTCCTACGGTTACAACCATAGAACCTAACTTCCTAAGAAACGTGATAAATTAAGCCTTCAAATTATTGTCTAACAGTAGCTTACGGATATATCCGCTTATCTCCAAACTTCGTGCTACAAATACCCTAATTAGTAAAGAGGGAGCAGAGGCTTCGGGGATTATGAAGTTAGGAAACTCTCGAAGTTCGGGAGCGGGTAGGTGTTGTATAGAACAGAGAAACTTTATTTCCTGTTATTTCTATTAAAATTCAGTAACAAACGTATTTTTGGAATGGAAGTAGCAAACGAGCATGCAATCCACCTGATGGTAAGTGACCACTGCAGCCCGTCGCTGTCTGTAACCAAGCCTCGATACAAGACACTCTTGTACCTGAGATTGGTACAAGAGTGTGTCTACTACGCCTAAAGACTAAATTCAAACGCCTCTGATATGTTTCTCCCTTGCCACTATGCACGCGCAAACAGTTTCCTTAATAGTAAGTGGTATTTGTTGCCAACTAAATCCAAAATAACCATAAGCATGAGACAAAAATCTTAACGCAACCCCAAACATGTGACAAAAATCTAAAGTTACACCACCGCTTTAACTTAAGAAGAGTTAACAATTGCTTAAACGGGAAAAAACATCATGAAAGAACGTGCAATTTCTCAAAACTATCCTCAAAAATCTTAAAAATAATATCTATACGTTAGCTAACATAAACTAAAGCCTCATTCTCATTGTGTAAGATAATTTACGTAGTTATGATGACACATACAAAGTAATATGTACATACATATGTGATAACGGAAAACAATCTTAAAAATATTATTTATTATTGTTGTAAAACTTTAAAAACATTATCTTTTAATGTTATTATTTGTAATAATCATTAGTTTCACCGTAATCATAACATGAGGTTAAGTTAGCACGAACTTTAAACATCAAAACCGTTAGACAATCATTTCCACGACCATGCTCCAGCACGAATTTTCGCGGCATTATATTAATTTTAATCAATCTTTCCACACAATTTCAATCATTTTAAATTATGCTAACTTCGCTGGATAAGGTTTAAAATATCTGTACACCCTTAAGCAACCTTAACATGTGGAAATGATGTTTAAATATAGCCTGCACTTAATTTAGACTCCATTATCCTTCTTGAGTTTCCAAGAATAGCCTGTATAAAGCCTATACACTATCCGTCGAATATATACATAGTTATGAATTAACTACTATGTATGTTATAAATATTTTTTCCGCAAAATATTTCATGAACAAATTCTCTCCTGATATGATATGATAAGATAAATCTAATTTTTATAATGCGTTAAGCATTATAAAAATGAGTTTTATCTTATGTTAAAGGTCTATTCAATATTAGACTACTATTTTAACTATCTAAGGTCAATAAGTCATCTAAACAGTAATAGCACTTGTTAATTTGTTACTCTGTTACCGAGTAGCTTCGGTGATTAACGTCATATTGAATCGTTCTCCCTATTATTTATCACTCATATTTATGCAATAAGCTAAAATCCACCGATGAGTCACTTGTAGAAAATAATAACTAAGCTGCGATTTATTACCCCTTAAATTTCAAAGGTGACCGATACAGAATCGCATCCCCTCGCTATGAGAATCCCTTTATTGCCGAAATATTAGCCAAATCAAATAATATTTGAGACAATCATGCCCTCAATTGCGAGGGAATGTACAAACTATTCTCTCGTGCGTAATGAAGTACCTAGGCTATAAAATAGAGTTGGCGTAATGAGATCTGTTTGCCAATTTGAGCACCTTTTGATTCTCTCTTTTACTTAATTGTCAGATAAGGGCAGAAAAAAAGATAAACTTATTTTATTCTGTTATAGTTAATGGGGAAGAATTGCAATAAGAATCATAAGCTTTTGGGCACGACCTGTGATGTCCATACTTAGAATGGTCATCTTGGCTTAATGGCATAATATGGAGTTCTCAGATCTTACTAATATGAAATTATTACATTATTATATATACAATTTAAAAGTTCGTAAACCTTCTGTTCGTTTCAAATAAAAAAATAAAACCAAATTAAATTTCTATAAAAAACAAGGGGAAAATAACATGTATGTCTCTGTAATGTGTGTAACCAATGTTACCGCAGATTACTAAATTAGGTAACAGGAATAATAAAATACAAATATTTATATATTTTTATTCCGTATTTCCGCTAGATGTTCCATCCTATCCTACTTGCAGTTTTGACAGATAGAACAAGTTTAATTCGATCAGGATATCACCAACACACTTATTTCTAGCGAAAAGTGAGTCTTGGTGGAATGGTATGGATGCTGACTTACATATGAGCCGACCGTCAGACAGGCAAGACCTCTGTGATCGGCTTCACTTACCACCCCGCAGATCCCATACCCATTTACGACTGTCAAAGAAACAAACCCTAAATAAAACATGATCTAATTATCCGTCCCTTTACTTTATAACGAGCGGAGCGGAGGGCACATTTAGGCAAATACGCAGAATACTAGGTAACTTATTGGGACAATTTTGCCTAAACAGAGAACGTGCTAGACATTTGAATGAAATTGCTTTTGTTCCGAAAATTCTAATATTAAATTATTATAACGAACAATGAATTACAAACGAAAATTCTTGTTTTTAAAATTGTACAGGTTATATATTTTTTTAAGTCGCAAATGGACAATCAGTCCATCTGAAGACAAGTAGCCAATGCCGCCTATGGTCTCTACCTAATCAACCCCACGGCCAATTCCTCATCGATCCCAGAACACTAGAACCTTATCTGATGGTACTCTCAAATGCGTTACTATCCCTGAAGACTAAGTTGGAAGGCGAATAAGTACGACTCCCTTACCACAACCATCAAATCAGAACCCACTTCTTAACACCGCTGTTATTATGCAGGAATAGATGTAGCGGTAGTGCTTCCGGAGTCGAACCACAAGATTCTACCACCTTCAAACCAAATACCTAGTTAATTGTAACTTTGTTTCCTTAAAAATATTGTCCAAAAATAATGCGGACATAGCAATGTCTTTGTATATAAAAAATACATTATCGTAATAAGAAAATTTGAATTTCGTAAATAACCTTTTCTTGTATAATACCTACATATGATAAAAAATTTATACATTTTTATAATTTTTTCAAATAATATTTCCTTTCATCTTTAATTTCTATTGCATTATAAAGTGAAACTGGGAAAGAGATTATTTTTTCGTCACTTATTTTTTGTTTTGTTATGTAGAGTTTATTATTATTTTTTAATCATTATGTTTCACGTGTCATTGTCACGTAAAAGTTTACAGCTATTCATTTTGGTGTTATATCTGATCTACAACTACAAGAGTTGTAACACTATGTAGAGTTATGTGAATACGATAAGTATACCGCCAATTCACTATCCAACCAGCTCTACATTTTAGAGTTGTCAAAAGTAGGTACGTGCTAATTCTTATATGTAATAGAGGTCAATATAATATACCTTAAACATAAACAATATTAAATTATATTCGTGTTATCACGAATACCAAAAAGAGCTCTGCATGTAAGAGATTCTGTTTGCCATGCTCTACGTATTTCAATAATAACAAACTCAAAGGTAGCAAGAGTTTCGTATATTTGAATATATAATATACAATACGTTCATAGCGAACGACTCCAGTCCACAGCCTACAACTCTACATGTAGCGGTAGTCTGGTCGGTTCACTTTTACAAGGACTCGACTCGTGTTTTGATTGCGTTTTGTTTTAATTTTACGCAGATACTCGTATTCATTGATGTATGTTTATTTGTTATTCGCCTCACTCTATATGGTAATTCAAGATTTTTTGCTACGCAAGTGGCTCTGTGAGCACCGAATTCTGACGGCTCGTCGCGTATTACTCACGATTCGTAACGCGTAGATTCCAATCGGAACGGCGGCGTTCCAATTGGAATGTTTTGATGCGGAGCGAGAATGTCAAATGTGTCGTTTCCGCGACCGGCGACGGTGACGCCCGCCGCGACGGCGGATCGATCACCGCTCCGCTGCTGCATCGCCGCTTACATCTAAACTTACTTGCCGGACCTCGATTTTATTATGTATAGAGGCTTCGTAGGTTAGGCCGGTGTTTGACCCGAGGACGCGAACGAGCGGGACGCATGCGTCGGCCGCCGTAAACACGGCCGGCCGGACCACGTGGTACACGAAAACGGGGAGCACGATCTACGCACCGTCCACGGCGGCGGCGGTCACACCCAACACCAACACTCGTAGTAATATGAGCGCCATAAAAACAGAATCATTTGCACTGCACACGGGATTTGTTGTACGGCGGGCTGCGTGGACACGAACGGCGCAGCCCGCTGCCGACGGCGAACTGCCGAGCACTGCCGAGCGCCGGCGGAGGCGCGCGCTCGAGGGCGGCCGAGGGACGCGCCGCCAGCGCCGAGCGCCGGCCCAGCGCGTATCGATGATGCCCGCGGACCTCACGACTCGCATCAACGACACACCTGTATCATCCTGTATCCTTCAATGATACCCTGATACTACTGAAACTCTACATAACTCTTATTATCTACTGATGCAGACTAAATTGTCTCTACATTTCAATTTCCAAAGATTATAACAACGTAAGTAAATTTTAAATGTATTGTTTACGTACTAGTTTTATGACAAATTATGAAATTGCTTAACAGTAGACATCTACCAAGAATAAATAAAGCATGACTATAATACGTTTTGTATAAAACAAAAGTCACTTACACTCCTTGAAAGCCTTAGTTAACTTGACTACTTTTGCTAGAAAATCGTGTTATAGCGTCATATATTTTTATTTATGTCATTCGGATATGAAATAGTCACGTCTCTACACTACTCAGGCTCTACATATTCAAGGCTTTAGTCGAGCCGGTCGTAATCGAGTGGGGTCTCGAAAGCTCATCACTAGCGCGAGGCATGTCCGCGCTCGCCCCGCGCCCCGCCATCCTTGCCCATTCAACGCATTTTCTGTCATAAGCAAATCGATAATCGCATTACACTTCCGCTTTCGAGCACTCACGTTGCATCCTAACTACGTTTCGACGTACATTGACCGCTGCTTCGTAACACATTAATACAATGCTCAACTAATCCAGTAATGGATTTCAAAACAGTAATTATTCCTCACCGCCACACGCTCGTAACATTGAAGTTTCACGCAAAAAACACAACGTGCTTTCTCACGCGGTGCGATAAATATTACAATGTCGTAATCTCAATAAAAAACTAAACGGAATGTCAGGCGTTCCCCGGTGATTTGTGTTTTTATCTCGTGCAATTATAAAGAGTTTACTTTAATCGCGATTCTCGTGTGTGGAATGCGAAATACTTTAATTATTAACGTTAGTCTCGGTTACACGTGTAAAAACTTTGATATCGATAACAAAAACTTTGATTTTTATCATTTTCCTACGAATAAACTGTGAGTTTATTTTATAGTATTTCTGAAGAATGTAGAGTTTTAAGTTTTCGAATATAATACAGATTGTATTCGTGTTAATTGTTTTAATTTGCGTTATTTTAAGTGAAATTTTGTAAATGACACATTAAAAATATGTTTATATCTATGGAATAAGTTTATATAAGTACTTAGATAGTTTTATTAGATATATTTTGTGCGCATTTAATGAAATAACTGTATTTCAACATAATATTTATTTTCTTAACGCTGCGGCGTATGCATGAATATTTGTGTTTTTATTGTTATTGTAACTTTTATATTTTCTATTACTGAATCTAAACAGTGAATATATTAAGAATAATTTAAATTAATGAATTTTAATGAATCCGTTTATATTTGTGACATTATTTGTATTACACAAATGTAATATCAATAACGTTTTATAAAATTTGACAAATAAATTATTATTCAAACTTGAACGAGCAGCAATTTTTTTTTAAATAAAACAATAATTTATAAAATATTATAAATGTGTGCTGTGTAATGGTATAAACTGTTTTATATTAAGTTTATTATAAAGGGATAAAAGGTATTTACCTACTTACCCTTATAATACTACCCCTATTTGCTACCCTTTGTTGGGTGTCGTGTCAGTTGACGAGTTAATAAAAGTACAATACAATTCTCTAGCTATTTGTCGGCTGCTGCACCGCGTGCTATAACTCTATTGTTGTTGTAGCAAGTGCATAGAGTGTGGAACAAGTGCATTGTAGAGATGTAGCGAGAGTAGAGGAGTTAACTTTGTTTATTTAATAGATTTATGTTAATACGTTCTTATTCGTCCAACCATCAGGTATTTGGCTCTGCAGGACTTAAGCCTTCTCTAATGGAGGTTTTTGCTAAGAGTCATGTAACTTTTTGTGATGGTAGTGAATGTTGACGTAACATAGAAAGACACTGCTTCTCTTTTGCTGGATTTTGTTTCTTAGTCGCTTCCTACGACATCCAGAGAAAGAGAAAGAGAGAGCTGCTATTGAATATTGATACCAAACGGCATACATTAATATAAATAATATCAATAAATATAAACGGTACATTATAATGAAAGAGAATGCCGTAAATAATATATTTTAGAGTCATTATAATTTATTTGTATAGAATAGAGTTATCTCATAAATGTTCTTATAGTGCTTATTTATAGTGGATG